>JAMKCH010018352.1:0-63927 GCA_023653785.1 Ophioderma brevispina
GAAATCCATCAATTAAATCAAGGAAAAAATGACCTTTCTTTTGCTTTTTGTTTGACAAAAAATCGGAGCTTCCGTTCAAACGTTATGGTCAAAAATGGAACTTCGGGATATGGAATTTCTTCTGTTTTCTATTGTTTTGAACATCTTATGTATTTTATGTTTTTCAAGTGCGATGTTTAGTTTTTACCACTTTAAAATTTATATCTCAAACCGTAATTTACCTTTTAAGCTCTAATTTTCAAAAGTATTAAATTTAAGGACTTATTTTCCAATTATCGTGAAAGTAAAAACTGTTCCGAAAACATACAAAAAATTAAAAAAAAAGTATTTCCAAACTTAATAAACTATATCTAAAAAGTCAATTTTAACGATATGGCATCACTGCAAACATGATTTCTCAAAGAAAGAATTATCCGAGAGAGATGGGATAAAAAGCAAAATTGGAGTATAATAAACTACAATATGGAATGAACTAGATAGTGCCATTAGCCCATGGGAAATGTTTTAAGGGGGCTTGGTCATTGGCTGACTGGTGGAAAAAATAAGTATTGTTTTTATTTCTGACTAATGACCCTCTTAAAACAAGTTCCCATGGGGCTAATGGCATTATTCTAGTCATTCATAGTGTAGTTATTTATACTCCAATTTGGCTTTTTATCCACTCTCTTAGGACACAATCGTCTTTTTTTTGAGAGAAATCATGTTGCAGTGAGTGCCTATCGTTAAAATGACTTTGATATAGGTTATTAAGCTCTTAGAAAAACACTGTTTTTAATTTTTGTATGTTTTAGAACTAATTATTTTACTTCACTATAGAAAAGTAGTGCTTAAAATTTTAAAAGATAATTGTGTGAAAAATTATTTTAAATAGTTTAAATAATATTTTTTGAGATATAGATTGTAAAGTGGAAAAACTAAATATCGCAGCTTGAAAAACAATAAAAATACATAAGATGTTTAAACAAAGAAAACAATACATAAGAAAATTACAATTTCACGAGATGTTCCAGTTTTGACCATAACTTTTGACGGAGGCTCCGATTTTTGCAACAAAAAGCAAAATAAAGGAAATTTTCATTCGAATTTAAATGTCGGCAGATTTCATTTTTAGCCCTTCCAATGTAATTTCCCTACTTAACGGTTTTTTCACTTCCCAAATCGTTCTAATACACGTCAAGAGATGAGAAGCCTTGTTTATCAAAAGCTGTATAGAAACATTATTTTCAATCATTAATATAAGTGGTGGGCTATTGGAAGGCAAAATTACTTTTTGGTTATTTTATTCAGGGCTGGGTTTTTTGTAGATTTGAGAAGAAAATTCCTCTAATTACCCTGTCAGGGTATTTTGCAATGGTTTTGATGTCTACTTATGTGAAATGAGATCGATACTAATTTGGAAAGTTGCGTGGAAATTGGAACATTGCATTTCTTAAAAAATGCCGTGTCTAGGTTCAAAATTTAGCATGAGGCGCTCTTTCAAATGATAGCCCACTCCTTATTTTAAGGGCCCAAACATTGACTGACCTGCAAAAACAATACCAGTAAAATATATTTTTTTATACCTCGACACCTTGAAATTTACCTCGCATTTGTTATGGGCTGATTTTTGGTTAAAATTGCCGTAACAAATTTGAGTGCCATAAGATAAATGCTTTTGCACTAACAACACACCCCTCTTTTTCAATCTTGACAAATGGCTGTATGTGCCCATAGATTTTAAAAAAGACCATACACTGTATGTACCTCATCAACACTAGATCAAATCTGTTCTTGGTGTCTTTGAAAAAAGGGAACAACCAATGAGAAATCCAAATGTCAATTTTGAAGGAGTGTAGTAGTTAGCAAAAAATTGGTGACCTTTGACTTTATATTAACTTAGGATGGGTTGATCTTGAGATGAACTTAGGTAAATTCAGAAATGAGACTGCATTTTAGTAATCAAGGAAAAAATGGAGTCTTCCCAATTTCAACGCATGTATGTCAAGCTTCCCAGCACCGGTCTTTTGCTATATCCCGTTTTTATAGGCCTACCACAATCCGTTTATTTTGAATCATTTACCAGCCTATTTTGAGAGTCTTAAATATGGCCAATGGCCATCAAAATAATGTTTTTTGTTACCTTTACCAAAAATGTTCCTCAATAATAATAACATGATTCCATGATTGGCTTGAAATCGCATATCACTAAATCATTATTGGCAAGCCCAATTTTTTGCTAATATATTCATTCATAATGCCAATGGGATGATAAATATCCAATCTAATGCCAGTGATAGTGACCCTTCCTTAGGGAAATAGTCTACAATTTAGCAGGATGTTGATGTTCTTTCCTGAGCAATACATGCCATTCATCGGCTTCTTAGAAGAAGCTTTGTTTTTTGCTTGAAATATCACAACTATAAAGAGCAAATCAAAAACCATAGGGATGGTGGTATAGATTTACATCTTCGAAGCACTACTTGTTTGATTGGTTACTTAGAGGGCTACCTCTTTTGTGTCCCGTAATGAGCCAATCAGATTGTAAGTGTAGTTCTCAGGGGTTCACTGATTGAGTGGTTCTATTGTACTCCCGAGTCATCTCAACAACCACAACGACTCTACTTTTGCCATTTCCAGAATTAAAACCAAAAGCCGACAATACGTGACATTTCAGATTATTACACAGACATCTAGAAAACACCTGAAGAGCTCATATTTGAGCAAAGCCAGTGACATTGACAGTATTGTTAACACCAACCATAAACCATGTCTAAGGGGCAATATTCATTTGCTCATTGGAAATTTAAAGCAGTGTACTAGTTGTACCTTGTTAAAAACCCTAACCCCCCAAATACCACGCTGTGCTACCACATGGTATTTGGGGTCCATTAGCACACTCCCATGTTTGCGTACAAACCAATCAGTGACTAGCCTGGTGGTAAGAGTCCTCTTCCAAAGGGGGTTTTGCCCCCATCCATCACTTCCGGATCACCCTGTACCTTATCTTGGGTCCCCAGTGGATGGTTTGTTTTTGCATTAAAGGAGGCACAAAATGTCCATTGACA
This sequence comes from Ophioderma brevispina, assembly GCA_023653785.1. Taxonomy (NCBI): domain Eukaryota; kingdom Metazoa; phylum Echinodermata; class Ophiuroidea; order Amphilepidida; family Ophiodermatidae; genus Ophioderma; species Ophioderma brevispina. The sequence continues at coordinate 3,045 of JAMKCH010018352.1, forward strand.
ATTAAAAACAATTATATATATGGCCCGGGAGAATCTGCGATCGCAGAAAATGACATGTTTATGGGCGGATTTTGCCTTCCCATGCGGATTTTCCCAATTTGCGCGGAAAAGGTGAAATTTTTTTAATTGTATTTTTCTATTCAGTCAGTCGTTAAACTTCTTGTCTTGTTTTGTAATGATCAATTACAAGAAGTGTAAGAATATCAGTTTTGTGTATCCTGTAATTATTCACTGCAGGGCAAGTCCTACCACCCCTGCCCCTGCAGTGATCACTGAGCCGGTGAACACGTATAACGACATTGAATTGCTCTTGTTTCCTGGGATAGTGGACCACAGTGGATATGTCACAGAACTAGATGAAAAGTGGACACTTCACAGTATGTGATAGAGAGGTTTTAGTTCATCCTTGAATGCACACTTGAATTGTGTATATCTGTTTCATGGTACGCTGTGTCCCAATTAATGCACGATGGGGTAGGTCACCTAAGAAAATGGGTCAAAGTAAATCTAACTAACTGCAAACTGCAGGCCAAATTTCTAATCAAAATCAATCGAACTCTTCATTCTCAAACTGCTCGTGTGCTGATGTTTTCCAGAGCTAATTACTGAAAACATTTATCGGGTTAAATTTCCAAAATTACTGTTAAAACCAATCGGTACTTAAACTGGTAAGATCATGTGACCCATGTACAAGGTCTGTCAACCCGGAAGTTCAGAAGAGTTTCCACAAAACAATGGTGACCTGTGGAAGCGATGTTTTTTTTGTATTTGTAATCGATATGATGATATGAGTATTTTAATACTTTTTAATACTCTTCTTTTAACTGGATATGGTTTGTCTACCAGGACCCTTAAGGTGCGTAATTACGCAGATTCAGCAATTTCACATGATTTGGCGCGGATATGTTGATTTATTGATGCCGGAAACAAGCAATCAACAAAAACACGTGCGCGGAATTCCTGTTTTTCCCCCTAAATGGGATTCTCCCAGGACATATCATTTGGTCTCCCAGGCCATATATTTTGGTACCAGAAAGTTTTTTTTTAGTAAGGTGGATAGACTTGCACCACACCACCCCTCAGTAGATGAAGATTAACAACATCTGCACATCATACTCTGCAGGGTTCGCCAGGGTTCTTCCACAGGCGAAAAAACGTGTTTTTTTTTTTTTTCCGCGGTTTTTTTTTTCCATTGGAAGAAACGGTTTTTCTTCCAGTTTCTCCACTGAAAGTGAAGAAACTAAAAAAGTAATTTCAAATTTCTATTTTAATAGCAAATGCTTACATGTTGGTTTTATATAATTGAATGATATAGTGAAATAATTCAAAATAACATTCAGGACCCCCCCCCCCCCCCCCACCTAACCCATGCAATTGCATAATTAACTCACATTTATTCACAAGGCCTAATATAAAAAAAATACTGGAAAAACTGATTCTCACTCCACGTTTCCCCCCAGCAAGGCCAACAGAGTCTCCTTGTAAAGACTTGCACATCTTCAAAATATGTGATAGTCTCCCTAACCCAGGTTCTCCACTAAGCCTTCCAACACAAGATACACTTATGGTTGCTGCTTTTATGATTGTATTTAAAAAATTAACAAATGGGCCATACAGATTTTAACAAGCTTTTTCATTGTTTGTAACTTCTTACAATAACAACTGTGATAGTATAATGTGCACATGGAAAGACTTGGAAAATAATTACAATTATCATCTGATAATTTGATAGCAAGTCCAAACAAAATTGTGAATCAAATTTTACTATATACTTGCAAAGTATACTAACATTCTATAAACTTGTAAATTAATTTTGAATTAATTTTTAAAAGTAACTACAATAGCCTTGAGATTTGAAGAGCAAAGCTGATGAATATGGTGTAATTTAGTATGGTTGTTCATAATACATTCTTTATTTCTTCCAGTTTTCGTCCAATTTCTTCCAGTTTCTTCCGAGAACTGTAAGAAACAACCTTTTTTCCTTTTCCAGTTTCTTCCATTCTCTTTCCGGAAGCAATAGGTTCTTCCGTAAGAAATGGTTTCTTTTCCGGAATGTTTTCCGAACCCTGATTACTCTGCTTATTTCATATTCAGCAAAGATAATTTGGTGAGATCGGCAACATGGCCCATTTGAAATGGCATGGAATACCTAAGGCCTACATAGACACACAAACATGTGGTCCTGCTTTGGGGGGGGGGGGGGGTAGACGAACACACAGTGTTGACCCTCACATTGATTTACTCCAAATTGGTAGTTGGGTCATTGAGCATTTCTGTGACCGTGGAGAGCAGAGCATCATTTCTCAGTGGATTTTATCTTCTATGAAGGTTAAAGATCAAATTTAGTGGGGTGCCATCGCTGAAAGTGTGGGCGGAATCCAGCGGGTGAAAAATTCATAACATGGGTCAAAAATGAAAATGCTTGGATGCCTGTAAAAAGGTAAAACAAGAAAGTGTTCTGTCTTGTCACACGGATTTTTTAAAAAGGATATAAATTTGGTACTCTGTACAACGTATGGTTACGGAGATATGACAAAAATGGTTAAATGTAAAGGTCATTCACCAAAGGTAAATCCTTAATATTGGACATATTTCTTTCTTTCTTTGAAAATGTTTCAAATTGTTAGCCTTTCCACAGGGATTGCAACAAAAGTAGTTGACACTCTCACTTGTATTTGTTTATAGCCTTGTTCAAGGCGCCCTAGCTACCAACTTCAGTTCATTGGTTCACACGTCTGATATGTCATCTAAATGAGTGGGAGCCTATCCGCCTCCCTAAAACTAAAAAAAATTGCAGAATTCACTCTATAAACACCTAAGTTGATGTCTCTCTCCAATTTTCACCTGACCTATGGTCCATGCTTCCACTAGCAAGTTCAATCATTGCAACTCTGAGTAGCACAAGCACTGCACCTGACCACAAACCGTGTTTCTGTGGGGTGTTAAACCTAGACTAGTAGGAACCTGGATCCACCCAGTGTGGACAACAGCCACCAGGCAGTGTACCGATTTGTTTTGTTAAATAATCTTTCGCTAGACAGGGTAGCCCTAAAAATACCAAATCACTGATTTCATACATTCATACATGAAAACACAATGTTCAAATATTGAGAATGTTAATTATTCCGTACAGGGTGAAAAATAACAAGTTTGTCGGTCCTTATCAGACAGGCTTGATCAAGGCTAATTTGTTGTTTTGAGATAAATGACAAAAAGGTCAACCATGTTAACAGAGGTGCAGATGTTCTTGGTGTAGTCTTTGAGGCAAGATGAATAATTTGAGCCCAATTTATAAGAAATCGGAGCAATATTTCAGGATTGGTAATTCCGCTTACGATGCGAAACATATTCCTCTAAATTTCATTAAGAAGCATAGCGTATTTCTTATTCATGCTTTGAGTTTGGTAATAAAAAACAATTCTGATGCGTGAAATGGATTACACTTAGACATTGATATGCCGGATATCACATTATCTGAGACGGCGGTGCAGGGGAGAAGACGGTGCTGGGAAATTGTCAGCACTGCCTTTCCTAAGCTTGCCGATGATGGCCTGTGACATTAGCTTGATATTCAGTGTCTAGTAATGGGAAAGAAACCTGTGATCGGAACCAGCAAAACAAACATGTCAGAGCTCTGATATTAGGCATAATAATGGCGGGTGGGGAATGAAATGCCAAGAGTAGTTACATGTACCTGCGATAAACTTCAAATTTTGAATGGATTAATCCACAACCCGATGTTCTTTCATTGTTTGCATTAAAACACCAGATACAAGCAATGCAACAGGTGGCGTAACCTAGTCCAATGTGCACCAAATGGCGCATTCTGTGGATTTGACAGTCGCTTGCACACATGATGGGTTTTTAACGACTATCTGCATAGAAACCCTGTGGACTTTGAGGCAGTGAAATGATAACGTCCAAATGTTAAAAGAAACCCCCGCTGAAGTCACAGTACTGGGACTACAGAATATCCAGATTAATTTAGGATCCCTGCCTTCAACGACCTCAGTGTGAACTACCAGATGTTGTATACCACCAAAATGGAAGCCAAACAACGCGAGATTGGATTGAACTAGAATTTGCGGTTTCTCGGCTTTCGCGCTCGCTATATGCAAAGAAATAACTGGGGGCCGCACGCCCCATACCGTGACACGGACGTGACCTTTGATCTCATCAAATAGGAGGGATCGCTTGGTGCACCTATGACAAAAGTTTGGTTCCAATTGAACTTCAAGTTTAGATCAATTTTACATTTTTAAAAAAAAAGGAGTTGTTGTCAACTTGAACTCACATGACCTTTGACCTTTCAACTGACCTTTGACCCTCATTCAACATATGAGGGATCCCATGTGCACCTATGACTCAAGTTTGAAGTTTGGTTCCAATTGAAGTTAAACTTTTCAAATGAGGTTCAATTTAAAAAAACGGAGGCAGCATGAGGCAGTAGTAACCTCAAGGGAGGGTAGGGGAATCATCATAGTTGTGGGTCAGGTCATGTAGGGTCATGTAGGCAATTGACATATAGCCCATGGGTCTTGGCCAGTGGTTGTTTTTGGAGCAAATTTGGTGGCTATACAACTTGGAGAAGAATGTTTTGTTAGTTGGGGTCAAAGGTCAAGTAGGTCATTGGAGGTCAAAAGGGGCATTATGGGCCATAAGAGGGCATTCTGGGCATACCATAAGAGTTGGGGCCGGTGTTCTTTAATAGTATTTTAGTAGGCGGGTCCATTGGATTTGGCTATCACCGGGTTTGATCACATGGATTGAATGACCATAGGTTTGGTTCATTGACCTTGAACGACCCTGACGTCCTTGTCAAGAGCATAAAATTTCGTTCATCAACAACGCCCACCCACCAAGTTCGGCCTATGGATACTAAAGTTTACCCATTTGACCCTCCTTTGAACTTGAATACCCTGATGACCTTGTAAGATTTGTGGCATCAACCAATCAACCCCACCCTCAAGTTCCTGTCCATACACCAACACCAGTTTACCCATTTTGACCTTTGACCTTTGAATGAACCTAATTCCCCACTAGCTGAGCATAGCCGCTGATGAGTTATACTGGCACTGTTTTCGACCTAATTAGCGCCCGGGTTGCTTCATATCCATACGTCAAAAGCCCATGGGCTATGCAAAAGCCACAGCCAAGTTACCATAAGGCCTAACATGGACTTTGACCCAAAATAAACCCCTCGAAAAGTGACACAAAAGTGGTAAGGCGGCAACTCTACCACCACACCAAAAATCATATTCATCCGTAAAAGCACGGCCAAGCGACCCGAAAACGGACCCTGATGACCTTTGACCCAAATGACACTCGAAAACTGTGACCCACAAACGAGTACGGCAAAATTTACACCACCATATAAAATCTATCATATATCAAGCACAGCCAAGTGATCCGAAAACGACCCTGGATGACCTTTGACCCCAAAATGACCCAACGAAACTGTGACACACACCACCACACCCATCGTACGGCAAAATACCACAATTACACAAAACTCTTATCCATAATCACAGCACAGCCAAGTTATCCGATAAACGGACCCCTGGTGGACCTTTGACCCCAAAATGACCCACCGACGAAAATGTTACCACAAAAACTTGTACGGTGAAATTCTTACAACCAATTAAACTCAAACCATACGTCAAAAGCACAGCCAAGTTATCCAATAACGGACCCCCTGAATGACCTTTGCAGAGCATGCCAACATTGAGATTTTGGAATCCCGTGGAGATTTGATCTTGGATAAATCAGGGAGATTTGATTAGAAGCAGAGAGATTTTTTTTTTTAAATTAGTGAGCATTTAAGGGTAATACCTAGGTCCTCAAGCGGGATACAGCCAATGGATTCTTTAAGATCATGAAGCTTCCATTAAGGAACTGTAACAGTCCATTGGATTTTTTTAAAAGAATGACATGAAAGGTTTGAAGAAAAAAAGTCAACTTGAAAAGGTTCGTAAACTTGAAAACGGAGGCAACCTATAGTTATGAATTGCAACATGAGATAGAGCTCTTTAAAATTAAAGCTTTCCCACAAAAAATTGACAGGGCTCAGCCAGCACCGTCGACAGCCCCCATTTAGGAACTGTCAGTAGGAACTAGTCACATATGGAGATTTTAAAAATAAAAAATGTGAAATGAAAATGTCTAGTTATAAACAAGTCAACTTTAAAGGCTCAGAACTTGAAAACGGAGCCATCTACAAACTATGAACTGCATCCATGTGCTAGAGCTCTTTAAAATAAAGATTTCCGAAAAAAAAAATTGCCAGGGCTCCGCCGTCTGACAGCCCACGTCTTTTTAGGGAACTGTCAGTGGGAACAAAGACCACAACCAGGCATAAAATAATTATAACTTAACACTTTTGCCGATTATATTAATAGCAATGACGGCGCAATATTCAAAAAGGCAAACAGCAAATCACAACAGGCTTCATTTCTTGTAGGCCTATCCCTTTGCACCACTGGAGTTATTTATTAACACCGTTAAGAACAGCCATACATATAGCAGGTAAATGGTTGTTAAATATGAAATAGTTGCGTTGATGGTCATCTGAAAGCGGGCGAAAACGATCTGTCAAAATCGAGCTGGGAGTACCGTTTTAAATTTCCGATCCGTTTTACACTCACGGTTCGTATTTTGTTTAAACGGTTCAAAACAAGTTAAGACTGCCGAATGGCGCTCCAACGGAAAGAATGCAATTATTGCACCATAAAGCGTTCGCAATCGGGGTACCCGGCTTTGCATTCGATCATAAATATCATCTTGAACATAAAATGTTGTTTGTACGTAACTATGTTATGTTTTAATCCAAAATATAAAGCAGTGAATATCCAAAGATCCCAAAGCGTCGACTTGCACTGTGGGAGCTGCATTTACTCTTTTGTATAGAATCCGGGTTTTGGTAATATAGATCCCTGTAATTGAAGCACCGAGTAATTGGGGCTGTGTTAATAATGCCGAAGTCGCTCCACTCACGTACAGGAACTTGGTAACGTAAACGGGGGATTTCCCAGTTTCCGTAAAAAGTCCGAAACCATTTCTAGGAGAACATTGAAACTTGTTAACATTTACTGTTCACGACGGCGGGTAACCGGTAATTTGGCCCCTCCAAATGTGACCTCAAAACTCGTACAGCGAATCTCTACCACCCCACCAAAAATTCATATATCGTATTAAAGGACGGCGGAAACGCATTAGCCGGACAAAACCACAAGCCCACAAAGTTGATGTTTTAGTAATCTAGATTTGTATATGGGGTCAAAGGGTCACATAGGGCCACTAAAGGTTCAAAGGGCACATGGGTCACCATATGCCATTCTGCGCATACCAGTAAAAAAGTCCTGGACCAGTGGTTCCTTTAGTTTGTCTAGCATTTTTAGTTGCAGAAGTGTTTGATCATATATAAAAAAAAAATGGGGGTCAAAGGCCATTACAGGGTCATAGCGGCCACTATAGTACATCAAAAGCTTGGGTCAGTTATTCTTTGATATACGTGTGAAGGTAATCGGCAAAGTAGGCCTACACTAAACAGTTAACATTCACACTCCAGGTTCCACGGCAATGCCTTACAAGGCTCTTGTATGCAGCAAGCTCGGATAACACTCGTCTATGAGTCTTTTTACAGCAATACATTGACGCCTGGTAAACACATAAGGAATATCGAGGGTCATGGCATAATGGTAGCAGAGAAAATTGTCGGGTTGTTTAAAAAAAAGTCTCTCCCGGTATCAATTTTCGTATGTTTCAGGCCACTGTGAGGGATATCCTCGATCAAAAATAGGAGGATTCTACTACAATTCCCATTGACTCTTGTTGACGATTTTAGGATATTCCTAGTCAAAATTTAAGGACATTTTGGGCAGATGTGTTCCAAAGAGTTCCGCTTAGTTTGATTATTGATTTGCTTACCGCCACTTATTTTCAACATTTTCCGCTTTTCACCGAAGCGGATATTAAACGGTAAAAGTCGAATGTTAGCGGGGAGCACCATCGCCACAAAGTAATATTAAAAAACCGTCCCATCCAAAAATAAATAAGGCAACGTGTGTTGGTCGTCTCAACTTGCAATAGGAATATATTATCGCAGTCTGTAAGGGTTATTAAAAATATTCGAAGTATGTCCATGTGTCGCAATGAATCCCCTCTTGTTTATCATATTCTAAGGAATATTTATACCTAGAAAATGTAATATATTAAAGTGTCTTCAATTTCAAGGGACCACTTATAAATCCAGAACTGGCTTTCAACATTTCCAAGGTGCCTTAAAACCGGTCAACGTGGTGAACATCGTTTTAGAGAAAGCCCGCTGGGCCTGGTATGTGGTCGCCGCAATGTCCTTCATGTCCAAAACAGCAACAAGCATTAATAATGACAACCAGATAAGGATTCTCAGCGTACACCAAAATATTTTCTCAAACACTCCAAATTATAACAATATACATAAACTAAAATTCTTCCACCTTGCTGTCGAACCAACCAAACCCAAATTTTTCATCCTCTATACAGAAACTTATGATAGTCAGTAAAAATAAATGCCCTAATGGAAAAAAAAAAAAAGGTTGCCTTCAACCTAAGGACGAGATACCACGATACCAAAATTTGCTAAGGCCCGGATTTGATATTTTGGCAGTTATAAAGTAGGCAAATTTGGTCTCTATTGTACTTTTCCTGAATATTCTTGAGACTTGGTTTTGTTCACAAAATACCCCGGAGTTATTAAAATAACTTAAGTTGATATCAAAGTAAAACAACTTCTTCTTGTATTCATCTTTATATATAGGGAGAATCATCATCCAGGGGTTATTTACACTAAATCTACTTAGTCAAAGAAAATTGCACTTGCATTTGACCTCAGTCCGGTAAGCCCTCGCATGCTTGGTAGATATGGTAACACGCTCACAATTTCATTTTTCGCCCGAAGAACCCCCACTAGAATCGGTTAATAGGTGCACACAGAAACCAATAGCATTCAGTAAGAAAGACGACAACGCGGCATCAAATGATGTCCCCAAAACTGACAAAAAGTACAAACCAGTTACGCAAACTGACTCCCGTCACTGAAATTTAAAAATCAAAGCCCAACACGAGATTCCCACGTGTCTCTGACTCCCACTTAGGCAGCTTTCTGTCAGACAGAAAATGCAAATTATAAACGCAATGCCCTTTCCGAACTAGAGAGCAAAAATAAGAGCCGACATTAAAACATGCCGCTCTCGATCGCAATAACCCTCAATTCAATGAATTGATGGTAAAAAAATTAACAATTTGGGGAAATCACACAGTCACACAAACACACACATTACATACACAGCAAAAACGGAGCTAAGTGGTGTTGGTTACCTGGCCAGCTATAGGCTGGCGGCCCACAAAAAAACTTGTTTACAATGAAAGGTTTTTTGACATATCTCAGGCAAATGAGTATAACAAAACTTTATGTGTGCCCTGTTGCTGGAGTTTCTCAAGAGCATTTTAAAATGGGCAGTTATGACAAATATCTAAGAAAGTTGCAATCACTGTGGATAAGTGCTATTGCCATGAGTACACAAGGATTCCTTATTTTCACGCTCCTACGAATGCATTAATTATTTGTAACTTGAGGTCCAAGTCCACTATTAACTTCAGCCATAATGTGTATGTAGAGACCGAGTTACAATTATTGCAAACTGGAACAAGTCAATGCTAGTAATATTGGGGCACAAAATTGTGGCCAATTCGGGGAACACATTCAAGAATGTTTCTATTCAACAATGCGAACCAGCAAACAATTCAATTGTCATGGCAATAGTGAGTGGGATTGATTTGGATAGGAGATTACGCACCCTTCATGTATACGCAAACAAGCAGCAAGCTAGGCGTTAGTCCAGAGCATTGTTTGACCCATTACGCATCGCAAAACCGAGATGCGTGTTCATCCTGGACAACACAGTCCACACGCGTGTTTGATTCTGTCAATCGTTATTAGTGCAAGTCCAAAATTCACAGTGGAAGATCCGTCTTTAACCAGCTTGATAGTTTCCTCATCCAGGTGATCAGGCCTGGAATCCTCTTGGGGATTGGTAAACCTCACAGTCATGTATGATGTGGCTAATGGTTTGTGGCTCTCCACAATCGCAGTTTGTGATGGTCTACTTCGACTTGTGAAGGAAGTTCTTTGTAGTTACGACCAACGCCAGTTCTGAGTATGTTGAGGTTGACCATGCTTTCCTATCAAGGTCACAGCCTTTGGGCTTGCTAGATGGGCGCAACAAATGTTTAGGTTTAAAAGTTAGAGGATGACCATTGCTCAACCATCTGGTCATTGATCCCGATGCTCGATGGGCTACTGTGAATGCAGTGGCATGGATTGGGTAGCAACAGTGATCCGTTGAATTCTCTGATCCTCAAGGGTGTTGGTGGTGGGATTGATACCAGGTTCATCACATTTTTGGCGAAGCTTGATCGGTCTGAGGTTCCTCCTAAGATTGCAGGAGCTATGCCAGACAGAATTGGGAGGGCGGTATTCTACAGGCGGTGCCAAAAGGCAACCACTAACAAGGGTCTCATTGCATCATTCAGAACGACATCAATCTGGGTGACCCCCCTGTACGCTGTGACTCCATACGGGTGGACAGCGTTATTCAGCAGTGGAGTAGTCCAATCCAACTTCTCAGAAATGTTATTAAGGGACTACGGTCCCGATTCATAATTTGTTTGACAGAATTCAAACACACACATGCTGTGGATTGTATGAGCCAGGAGGAATAATGCACCTTGTTTCGCGATTGTGCAATTGTTTGAATGCACCGAACCTCCGCGGAGCTTGTTGCAACTGACTCAAGAGGTATGAATGCGTATCTCTGTCTGTGAGTCAGGTCCTGGCCCAGTCAGGGTCGATTTAGAAAAAAATCTACATGCACATTAGCTTTTTTCCCAAAAAGGGTGAAAATACAGAAAAATAACATGCAAGACGGAAAATCACATGCACAGGTCAGTTTATTACTGCACTGGTGCATGTTAGTCTGTAAGAAAACTCCACATTATGTCTTAAAATGTTGTCATTAACGGATGTGGAGTTCTGCGCAAAATACATAGTAATACTTTTGCATGTCACCTACCTCAACTTTGTCGAATCTAAATCCCCTCCAAAAGATGCGAACAATCCCTGCTTTTACTATCAATCACAAGTTGACACCATATACAATGCGAATGACTATGTGAAAAAAACTCAAAAGAAATATAAAATCCAAAATTTGAACAAAATTGCGACTACAATCACTTCAGCGTCCATGCATGACGGGACAAGCCAACCAGCAATAATCGACAAGGCACACCCACCCGGGTCATGCAATACGTCACCACGGGTCACCAGGTGTTCGTTTGTTTATCAACAGGATTAATTTTCTCTGTTTTCTCCAGTAAGTAACCTGAGTACCGGCCCCTCGTTCGAAAAAATAACACACAACATGACGGTCCAAGTGAATAGCAGCACATTGTAACGGCCGTGCGTTTAGTAGAGGTCGGGATTCAGTTGGTCCACTGGTACCGGTATGGACCCTCCGGATCAAAAGGTCACATTTATTCAGGCACGGGTTCCAGCCAGTCTTGCACGAGAAAGGTTGTTCCAGATTAAAAATTAGAATTTCTACTGTTTTTCGAAGAAAATTTGGCAGTATTAAACCTCTGAAAAAGGTAATATATTATCTAAGGAACGTATATCAACACGATTCTGAATTGCTTGTGATATTTTGTTCGTCTGCAGTGTGAAAAGTTGGCTCTTTGAATTGGCCGTAACACAGGCTAACAGGCAAAAGGTATTACGTATATATTTGCAGAACTCCCACATACGTTAATGACACCACATGTTAAATACATAATGTGCAGGCGCAAAATAGCCGACGGCACCGACGGCAATGTGCCGTCGGTGGCCCTAACCGTTGACGTGATGCCCCTAAAAACACAAAAAATCGAAGGCAGCGTACTGCCGTGCCCCTTTCATTCGATTGCCGTCATGACCTATTTCTGTTTTTTTTTTTTCCCCCGGAAAATGCAATTCTTGATGCATAACTCTCCGAATAATTTTTCGACTTTGAATGCAGTCACGATTATCATCCAAAAAAGTAACATTCTTTTAAAAAGGACCATACCCGAATGTTTTTAATTCAGATTAAGCATTTAAATGGCCCAAACGCCCTGGGAACTTCTACACACGGCTAGTGAGGCTATGGGCGCTGCCATAGGTGCCATGGGTAAATTCCAGGCCAACACACCAAGGTGTGGAAACCCACTCTCTCTCAGATTTTGTTTTGTGAAATTGCATCAAAGGTACATTTCATAGGGCTACAGAGGAGGTCAAAAGGAAAAAAATTCAAATTCCATTCCGTTTTGAAGTTAGGGCTCTCAAAGTTTTACGATTCGGCCTATAAAATTGTGATTCAGTATAAAAAAAACGTGATTATATGTTAGAAATATAATCAGTACTTGCAAAACTTCGTGCATCAAAAACAAAGCAAGTAGAATTTATTTGGATCCCCCTAGTAAAATAGGCCCTCAAATCGTTGCCATGGTGCGAAAGGACTCTAAAAAATGGACCAAACATAGAGGGCGCTTATTTTGAACGCGTTACACCTGAAATGAAGTTCTAGCAATGAAAAAATATTCGCATACACTATAACAATAATTGTGATATAAGTTTGTTTTGTATTTGATTGTCTTCAGTGAAAAACAGATGAAGCAAAGTTTGGCCCATATTGGTTTAAAAGTTGCAGAATTCAGAAACCTTTACCAGAAAAATGTGCAAATTTGACCAAGTACTAGGTAAATTGAATGAGGTTTCACCTAACATGTCAGTTAGAATTGTTTGGGACATGTTTTGGATGATTATGATCAAATCTAAATGGTTCGTAGTGATGAAAAAAAAAGTCCCAAAAATACTTAAGTTAAAAAATTTCTGCAATTGTAAGTGAAAGGTTTTCTGAATTCAGCAACCTTTAAACCAACTGAGCTAATTTTGCGTGATATGTAATCCCACATTTTTTCACTGAAGACATCCAAAAATACAAAACAAAAACTTTTTCCTTATCACAAGTGACTTGTTATGGTTATGCTAATATTTTTTCAATGCTAGAATTTCATATCAGGTGTATAAGCGTCTACAAAATAAGCGCCCTCTATGTGTAGGTCCCAGTGTTAGGCCCATTTGACCCAACCATTGGCAACTATTGAGGGCCTATTTTTACTAGGGGGGTGCAAAGAAATTGTATTGCGTTGTTATTGTGCAACAAGGGCAACTAATGATATAATTTAAATAGAATTAAATAACATTTTTTTTAATATGAATCGCACAATTTTATAGTCCAGAGTCGGAAAACTTTGAGACGCCCATAACTTCAAAAACGGAATGGAATTTGAATTTTTCCTTTTGACCTCCTCTGGTATCCCCATAAAATGTACCTTGACTGCAAATTGCAACAAAAAATCTGAGAGGGTGGGTTTCCACACCTTGGTGTTTTTTTGGAATTGGAATGACCCCATTGTTTTTGGTAGATCCCTCTTATGTATTGCAGCACCATGCACCAGTACGATTTCGCCGGTATTTTGTCGTTTTTTTTTTAGTTCCTAAGTGAAAAAAAAAAAAAAAAACCTGATAAGTACAGTTCAGAAGATCTCGAGCGACTTTTTAAAAAAACCAAAAATGGATTGAAAAAAAAATTAAATAATTCGCCAGGAAAGTCCTTAGAATATTGACCAATAAATTTCTGAAATTTTATAAATACTAACCCCACTTTTTGAATGATATTTTTCCCTTAACATTGGCAAGAAACTTTACAAATTGGAATCAACTCAAGTGCTAATAAAAACACGCTTTTCTTCCCGACAACTTCACTGATACCAGCATGTGATTTATGCTGTTTCATTGATAGGCCTATGTAGTATGTCATCAAGTGACAGTTTATATTGTGTGTAAGGAGTCTGTTTTGTGATGCATTCGCGATCGTGGCAGTATATTCAACAACACTGCACCGGCAGGGGGAAGGGTAATCATCAACAGTTGTCTTTATTTTAATATTTGCCTACACTTTTTTTATTTTAATTCTCTCTCTCTCTGAATCAAATTTGAGCTATTTAAGTTTATAAATCATAAATTCATTGTGTTTTCTCATATTATGCAGTTGAAGCCGTAAATGACTAGTTAATGAAAAGGTTGGATGATAGTTTCCTGAAGTCATCAAATATGTATTACTATCAGGAAACTTAAATAAAAATGAAACCTTATTCATAGATTTTACCTCTCCCCCAAAACTAGGTTTTTGTCTCCTCTAAGTAAAATACTGAAAGGCTAATAGATAGATCCTTGCCTTGATAGCTGCAAGGTGACCACCTAACTGCCCGCTATGGAGTTTGTTGCAGGTTGGATCCAACAGTCCACTTAGCTCAAGTGCCTTTACATGCAGGCAGACTGGCTTATGGACTTAAACAAAATGCAGTTTAGGTTCAAGGAACTGACAAAATGCCTGATACCCTTCCATGTTGACAAATTGCCTGATGCCCCTTTCCAAATTGCTGAATTGCCTTCCTGCCCTTGCAAGTTGAGGGCAAGTTTTTATTTGCCCTTTAAAAACTGCTTCCCACGGTCCTTATTTGCACCATGATAATGTGAGTTATGAACTTAGCAGAACTTGGTGCATTTGTGCACCTGGGTAAATCCAACCCTGGTCCCAGTTCCAATAATCGTAACTCGAGGTCTATACATACACATTATATGGCTGACTTTATACTTTGGACTGGACCCCTAGTTACGGACAAAAGGGTATTCAGGCCAAACGTGAAAATATACAAAATACCATGTACTCCTGGTACGAGCACTCAAATACACAGTGATTGTGACTTCACCGACATTTTTCATAATGATAAACGTTACGTAAACATGATTTTCAGAAATGCCGTCAAGTATTGCATACAGTTTTTTCCAGATTCTCAATGATTATGCAAAACAATTCAAATTAATTTTCAAGTTGCAGTTTCTCCGTCCAAATCACTTGGATTGTATTTTGCTGGGGTACAACAGCATCCGGTAGGTTAGCAGTCTGAGGTCAGTTGAAAATGGTTGAAGCAGGGACCCTAATAATCTGTGGAAAGGCCGACGAACCAAGAGAGGCATACTGTATGAAATCAGTATCTCATTGATAGCAGGTCGTACGTGGCGCAGTGTTATTTCGCGACTATGTCATCGTCATAATGACATAAATTAGGACTGCAGCCGGTGCGGCGCATCATTACAAAACGTGTATGGGCATTTTTACACCAATTTCACCCCTGAAGCCTATGAATACTTCCGTCAATGTGAGCGATTGGCATGCGCAAAAATACCAGACTTTAACCCAAGATCAACTGTTAAGCATGCTCATGAGCAGACATCGCTCGCTGCGACTAAGTATATCATGGGCTTTTTTAAATGTTTACAAAATTCGGGTTCACACATGTATGACTTTCACCTGTACTATGTCACTTGGTCAGCCGTTTTGGACTAGTCTGTGAAGTGGAATTATCGTCTCTGAAATAGTGATCAAATTTGCTCTTTTAAGTTTAGTCTTTATTTCTTCCTGAAAAGACTGACAACATTTAAGGGTTGTCTACAGCCCAAAAGTAAGTACATTTACTAAACATGGACTCATTTAATAGAGAATCATTAAGTTCAGCAAATTGTTCCTCCATTTAGACAGAGTTCAATTTTGCATGACTGAGGGCCAGTAAAATATGTAAGGTTGATAAAAGATAAGGCCACGCGAGTCATGCTTAGCAAGACTATTCTGTCAAGTAATTTTTAAAGTAGCCTGAGGAATTTTTTTCGTAATATATCGCGAATTTCTCTCAATTGCACTAGATCGTTGTAGATTAACCTCAAGAACGTTTCCGAAGGTTTATTGGACCAACAATACCAAACGAAAAAGCAAACCTGTTTAACTGCCTACTAAATCGTCATTGTCCCCCCGTAGAACACCGGCTTTGACTTTCTGTCGTCACGACAGAAAGTACAAATCATCATCTTATTAAAGGCGCGTCATTCGGCTTTATTTCACTTCAGGTGTGATCTAATACTTTGAAAGCATGGCCAAATATGCAAAAAACCCGGAGTGAAAATTGGGTGCGCTTCTTTCTGGAAATCCTTCCCTCATGTCTCTTTCATCACAAATCTAGCTCTACTCGAACACAGGCAGCCCGTGCGAAGCCCGGGCTACGAATTCGAGTACATAGGATAGATCTCGCGGGGTTTTTCCGACGTAAAACCTGCGGAAAAAAGTTTTAAATCCTTTTCCCTACCGAACCTCCTATTTTTTTTGGTATATTTCCGACTCCCGGGGTGTTAATTAGCAGAATAAATAATTATAGGACCAAAAAAAAGCATTCTGAAGGTTTCTGCAATTTGCGATGTGGAATTTTTGTAATGTCAATTTTCGTATACTTTAGTGCCTTCATTTTTTCTTTCATTTGCACCATTATTGATGCCAAACATCTCGTAAGTACACTGACATGATCTGCACATCCGTTAGAAATAAAATCAGTGGCCATTAGTTATGGATTTGTAAGTCAGGTGAGTAAATGTCAGTTTTAAATTCGTGAGGACCCTGCAAGAGCGTATACTTCATGCTCTGACCTAGTACCAGTCCTGCTAAGCTGACTTGTCTGGCCTATCTTTTACAACCTGACATATTTTAAACTGGCCCCCAATCATGCAAAAAATGAACTCGTGACCGATGGAGAAACAATTTTGCTCAACTTAAACGATTCTCTAAATGAGTCCATGTTTAGCAAAGTTACTTTACTTTGGGGCTGAAAGACATCGGTAGACAACCCTTAAATGTTTTAAGTATAGGTGTGCCTATAGAAGTCACTGTTTCAGATCACTTTGAACACAGCTCATTTGGAATGACTTTAAGCACTCTGCTCCCCACTTTCGAAAAAAAAATGAAAGAAGTGCGAAAACCATGTTGCCTGGCCCCCATCGCAAATCCACAATGCCGCCAAATTGTCCAAATTTGATTTTTGACCATACATCATTTATTTTTGTTCAATTTGCTTATTTTGGTGGCAATAACCCATGTTTTGGGTATTATGAATCAAGCTATGCAACTTTCATCTCTCGATAGCCTTTCGTTTTCTTGAAAATGGCCGTTTTTTGCTTAAAATTGAGCTCTGATGGATGGCGCTTTCCCATAAATGCGCATCCGATTGGGAAATGGTGATTTTAACTTCAAAATGTTTGAAGAGAAGTATGATTATGAACACTTGCTGAAAATTTGACTTGCTTGGTATTTGCGGTTTTAAAACTATAGGCTATTTAATGTCATAAAAATGCACCTCCATTGAAACCCCACACATGTAAGAAGTTCTTTGACCCTGTATATTCCCCAATGAGAGTGGTTTTTTGTCAAATTTTAAATCGATGCCACAGCAAATGGTAAGTTTCACCTCTTAATCTTCATAAATGATGCTCAACAATTCTGATGATTGCCCACACCAGTTAAATTTAAAACTTTGCATCTACTATGTCTTTTTTGGGAAGCGCCCTCGCAGTCCAATGTTTTAAGGCTAAAACTCATATCGAGAAAACGAAAAGTCATAGTGGGATTGAATTTGGCATAGAATGATTCGTGTACTTGCATGCCAAACAGGTTATGCCACAAAATGAGTTGATTAAACACAAGCTTATCGAGTTATGGTCAAAAACATGCCGTTTGGCCAAGGTTGGCGGCCGTCCTGGATTTTTCGTTGGGCAACCTGGTTTTTTGCACTTGTTATTTATTTTTCTTCGCAAATGGGATAAGCATTATTGAATCATCATTTTAAGCCTGGTTCGAAGTGATCTGATACTATGACCAAATATGACCCTCTATAGCCCACCTCTATTTTAAGTAGTGGGGTTCAGGAAGCAATAGAAACTAAAAGAGCATATTTGATGCACTTTTCAGAGGAACGATCATGGTCACTTCAACAGACTACGCCTCCAAACCGGAAATCCAAACTGTGACATGAGACAGGTGAAGGTCATACATGTGCGACCCAATTTTGTAAAACATTTTTAAAACCCCATGATAATAACTTCCAGTCGCAGTACGTTCCGCAGCGACGAATTCTGCTCATTATTGCGTACAGTTGAATCTTGGCCCTTCAAAGTCCGTTTTTGCGCATGCTAATCCTCGCTTTGACTGTAGTATTTCCACAGGCTTCAGGCGAAAGAAATTGTGTAAAAATACCATACACGTTTTTGTATGATAGAGCTCACACACGGACCGCTTTCCTAATACTGCAGTATGACGTATTGACATAGCGTGAATAATAATGGCGCCACGTACGACCCCGCGATCATGAGTCTCCTGCACTCTAAGTTAATTCTCTCTACTCTCTGTTTCCTACGGACTTCCCGATTTATTTGGGTCTTTCACTCTAATTTAGCGACCATCTGTGCGGATGCTAACCGATGCTGTCTGCGGCCTCCTAATAAAATCCATGGAGTTTGGACGGAGAAAGTGGAACTTGAAATTTAAGAACATTTTTTTTAAATAAATTTCCTCGTGAATCGGGTCAAACAATGTGTGCTGTGCATGACGCATTTCTCACGTCTTGTAAGTATCATTGACACCAAAGAAATTTTCTCTGTGAAAGGTCACAAGCACTGTGTATTTGAGTGCTCGTACCATGAATACATATGTATTTTCTTATTTGTATTCCGGGTCGAAAAGGACGTTCTCGTCACTTGAGGTTCCAGTCCATGTAAGTCAGCCGATAATGTTAAGGAAGACCTCTATTACGATTATCGGAACTGACCTAGTACACACCACCCAATATGGTATAGTTCTGGTAACCAAAACCAGAAGTCAACATTCTCTTTTAACACTACTCGTTATCATCTCTGAACCTCTTGTTTTTGTACCGCTGGTAAACGGGAAAATGTACTATAACCTGAACAGTCGAAATTTGCGAAGTTCACGCCTTTTCATACTGCTTTACACTTACCTACAAACTATATTTGTTCCGAAAACAAATACCCTCCACTTGTGTGCTCTAGACACTCGTCCATCAACCTGACGCACTTTTTTTTGATATGTCCTTCCAGGGCGATAAAATTGAATTGAAAATAGGGCCTTCCGAATTAACTCGAGAGAATTTTTCACTCAGATGTTACATCCAATTTTGACCTTTGACTTTTAGGTAGCTAGAGCATCCCACGGGCGTATTGAACTCAAAAAAGACGCGCCTCATTTGGGCTTTTTGGATGATTGAACGTGTATGGGCGTTCGTATTATATTGAACTGTACTTTACCAGCCGGTTTACACCGTCATCGCGCCAGGTATTTTTGTTTTTCTCACATATTTTTACTAATAAAATAACCTCAAAATTGCAGTGCCTGATCTGATGTATAACAACAGTGGCATCACCATTACCAGACCTTTACAATAGGGGTGGGTTGGGGTAAGGAACAGAAGAATTATTCTGATGGGACAAATTTTGGATCCTCTCCGTAAGCAGCTCGGTAGTTCTCGGGGGGGGGGGGGGGGTTGTTCTCCATCGTGAATGAAGGTATGGTTTATGTGCCAGCCTCTAAGGCCCCCTCATTTTAGGAAGCCCATTTTCAGTTCAGAGACCCCGACTTTTAATGTCCAAAGCCTATATTCGCCCACTTTTTTTTTTTTTTTTTTGTTTTTAAAGCAAAAAGTAGCGAAATGATGGAATGCGATTTTTTAATATTTTTTTGGAACCTTCAACTAACAGTAAACCTAACCTGTTAAAAATTGCTTGCTGTTGATAAAGTTAATTTTTCATCTCATCTCCAGTGGACATTTAGATTATACCTTTCAAAATCAAATACGCACGCCCGGGGATACGATCTATCTACCTGGCAATGGATATAATGACATGATCAAACACCACTGTTAAATTTAATTGTGATTCGCCCCAAATAGTTTTTATTTAAAAAAAAATCTACCCTCCTTTCGTCATTCATAAAAGATATCCTGTTACTACTTCTCTGCTCCCAAATAGCAGCAACCAAATAAATCTTGATTATCTTAAGAAAAACGACTAGCCCTGATACACCCGTGCTTTTCAAAATGTCCTGGCCCGACACCCAGCGACATGTTGAAGTCGCTTCAAACACTCCAAACAATAACCAAACATACTCGTAAGTTTGGGTCACGGGTAGACCCTGGGTATGCCAGGGTGACCTTTAAAACGTGTATTGCTCATCCGTTTGGGACTTAGACGAAAAAATGTGACTCCTGCCTTGTTCCCAAATTCGTCCAAAATCGTATTTGTTGCTTTTTTTCAAGCCTGAAACTGCGGCATATGGAAAAAGGTTTGAGATGTCTTCGTATCATTGAAATTTTCAAGGTAACCTTGCCTTTTGTTGTTGTAAATTGAGGAAGGAACTGTTTTTTTATTCGTTCATTCTTTTCTGCATTGCGCCGTTCAAACCAGTAGGCCGTTTCAATGATAACATAATGTACATGTTTAAGATAATGCGACCCTCTGGTTTCAGTACGGACCTACCAATATGGAGTTCTATACTCTGAGTAGCACGATCATCTTGCTTCTTCACAGTGGGTGTCGACTTTTGTTTGTCCTTTATCATTTTGGCACTTGGATTTTTATCATTTTCTTTTTTACTATAGGCCCGCCCTGTTCGAATCAAGATGCTCTTATCTTTCTGTCTTCGCTCTTCCTCGTTAGTTGCAAAAGGGTCTAGCGAGACGTTTTTGATTTGGATCCCATAACATCATTATTTATGCCCTGTGGTTCTCACAACCTAGCTTACCGTGACCACAACAATCTTCTTAGCTTTCTTGTGGGGTTTTGAATTGGTCGCATAATCACTAGGTCATTGAAAATTTGCGGAGTTAAGTGAAAGTCGCCCAGTCAGAATTGATTTCTCGCGCCGTCGGCCATTGTAGTTTGTACCACACTGTGTGACGGGTTCCCCATAATGAACTGCAGTTTAGCATCATGCCTTATAATGCAAGCGGCCTATGTGAAAGACAATGATAAAAGCGAAGGCCCAGATGCATATATGCATGACGAATCGTGCTATACTCTGAGTAATAATTGTTTTGACTGATTCCACAATGGCTGCTGTTGCGTAAGTCCACTTCTGTAACAGCGCTTAAACCAATGATTAAAATAGATACGCGATTACGCCCGTGAGGCTTGGACACAGCGCACAAGCCGGTAATAACAGGTACCGCTTAGTTCAACAATTATTACGGCGACTATATAGAGCAACCTCGGCTATCACTAATCATGCTAATTTCATTCTCGATATAACATAACACACACACATACACAAAGATTCCGAAAACTGTAAGTCTGCTTTTAAATGCTATAAGCCTATGAACCGGATCTTGGCAAACACCAACTTAAGCACTGCGAACATGGAAGGATTGTTGACTACCCGACTGCCGATTTGCAGTGTTATTATAAGCAAATAATATGCAATATCACAGAACTCGACCAAGACAAATTCATGACCGTCCCGTGACTTGACAGTTTTCATTCGTTAGAACGAACACCCCTCTCTTCAAGCACCCTCATCAGACAGAACCAATATGGCAGGAGGCCAGTACGACATACTGAAGAACTTTCATTTTTGTGTGCAAATTCGGTGGAGTTCGTGTGAAGTTGTGATTTCGGTGCAAGCCAACGTGGCCGAGAGAACGAACTGTGAAGAAGCATGCGTAAATACAGCGCCCCCGGTACCGTGGGGTAGTTATTGGCAATTACGCGTACCTGACCCCTCGACTTTTCTATGTGGATTAAATTTGATTGGTCAAAACCGAGGAGACATAACAGAGTAAAGGACTTTTAAAACTCGCACGGGCCCCCGTACCAAGATTAATTGAAATGGAACAATCCCATAGCAAAACATTGGATTTATTGAGCAATTCACTATTTAAATACGGAATTTTATACTTGATCACTAAATTTATGCATAATGGTAACTTGTATACGTAGCAGTTTTCTCGAACAAAGCCAAGCATTCCATGTGTTTATGATTTGATAACCGAGCTTTTATTATGGGAAGGATCCTACTTCCGGGTATACGAAATGAGCTGGTGTAGGGGCCCGCCATCTGTCAAAAACCAAACAAACCGGAAATTCAGCTAACTTTGTTCGTAGCATTATACCATTTTTTTCGACATTTAATTTTCAAAATTTTTCCGTCCAAAATCAGTCCTAAATAATAAAGGAAATCATTACCTCCAATATAACGTGCACGTTCACTTTCTCTGCATATAAGTCCATGATGAATTGGTATTTATACAACTGTGATCTGTAACATTTGCGAATGACAAAGAAGAGTACCCCTTCTCATGCCCATGGAATCCTGCCTACAGTGTACTGAAAAAGTTGTGAGCTTGAAATGATAAACCAGATTGTAACTTGCTCATTTTTAAATGTAACTTCCTAAGATAGAGTTTGGAAATTAAAAATAATCCTCCGCATCATCATATCATGTCATTATTATGGTCATATTTCCAATTATTATCATATACTATTTTTTATATCTCATCGGGACCCACAAGGTTTATCATTTAACTTCACAGCAAGACATAGAAAACGAAATACAAGACAAACTACAATACAGAGGGTTCCAGCAATATTAATAGTTTATAGCCACTATCAGTGATTTGCTATCAAAACATGGAAAAAAATCATCAAAATCCAGAATTAAACATTGCGTGTCGCCTGGCAGATGGTAGTATGAACATTGACCAGAAGACCTTTGATCAGGTCCTGTGACATTTGACAAGCATCCACGTATGAGGAACCCCGATTGCCCCTTAACCCCAAGTCTGGTTTAAATCACTTTTTTCGAAGAAGACCTGAAAAACGAAAACCTAATAACCAAACTGGAACACCTTGAAACAGCAATACAGACTTGCATGTTATCGCAAACTCACCCTCTGCTTTTCAATTCCAAGGGGATAAACAAAATCGCTGCCTCTGCTTTCAGCAGGAGGATAAAATCAGATTTTTTGTATGTGTGTGACCAAGCAACCTAATAAAGAACAAAATGCAGCTAATTTATCGTAACTGTCTCATACAGACATTACAAATCACACAATAACTACACATCCGAGATGAAACTCACGCATTTAAAAAATCTAACTAACTCGATAACATTGAATTCAAGTTTCACTCTATAGATATGAATATTTCACTGCACAAGAATATCACAAATTTGCCAAGACTAAATATTAATAAAGTACTCCTGGTGAGAAAGTGAGTAAATTGCTGGCTGCGGCGTCAATACTAAACACAATTTATTTCAGCAAGGGAACCCGGCACTTCATTATATGAAACACCACTTCGTTATCTGAAACACACTTCGTTATATGAAATTCCACTTTGGTTATCACTTAGTTTTAATGTGCAATAACTTCTTCCAGGCACATTGTAATCTTTAGCACTACCGGATCTAAAAGAATTTCCAGATCTGGAATTCATTTTAAAAAAGTTTGTAATTTCTATAATAATGACTTTCAATTTAGCTTAGTTGTTTCACACAGTGATTAGTATATGGACAGCATATGTATATAGGCAAAAACACTTGGTTTGATTGTGAAATCTCTGCGTCATCCTTACATGCCTTCCTGCTGTGAAATTTTTTCATGAGATAGAAATCTTTTGGTAATCCTTGGGTAGTTTTGAATAAAGGACTACTTAACTTCCCCGGGGAAGAGTATCATAATAGACACTTTGTATCATCCAAAGTTTAAGAGCATAGTATTATAATACGCAAAACATAGCTTCAAAATTCAAATTGTGCCGAAATACAAGCAAAAAATGGCAACAATAAATGTTTTTGCCCAAATTTTGAAATCCATTTTATATACTCTATCAAATGTATCAAATGATAGACAATTTATTATCTTTTTTATATGACCGCATGATGCATATATTACCATACAGTGTTAGTCAATCAAAACCCTACTTCCAGGAAAAGGTTAAACGTTATTTTTGCTTGAATGTTTATTTGGTTGTTTACAGGGTACAACATCTATCAAAGATTTTTTATTTGGTGCTTTTCAAAAACTTTGGGTTGAAAACTTATGTCAATTGTGTGGAGAGACCTAAAAAATTCTGTTTGCCACTTTTAGCCATACGAGCGGAGAGACTGGACAACCGGCCGTCTACCATAACTCATAAATGCCAAGACCCATTCACACATGTAATTTCCGTTGGTACCGATTCTGTTCTGACAAAAACATCAGTTTGAACAAAGTGGTTCTCGAACCGCGTCTTTCTCGCCTGCTTTCGCGCATAGGGTACAGGGTGTTCCCCAAAATTGTGCAAGCAGATACAGTGGATGATTGCAGATATCCCCATCCCCAACACCCCCCTCCCCACCCCCACCCCCTCAGCTCCCACACCCCACCCCAACACCACCCTAACACCCACCACCACCCCCCAACCACCCCACCCCCCACCGCCTCCCCAAAACCCCACCCCCTACCCAACACCCCACCCCTCCCTCAACACCCTCCCGCCTCACCACCCCTCCCTTCCCAACACCACACCCCACCCTCTCCCCAACAACCACCCCGCCTCCCCACAACCCCACCCCTCCCAAACCCCTACCCCCTCCCTCCAACATCCCCAATTCCCATCCCCAATACCCCCCCCCTCCCACCTCCCCCTCCCCTCCATCACCTCCCCACTACCCCCTCCCCTCCCCCAGACCACCTCTCCCCTGATTCCCCCACCCCTCCCACCCCCCCTACCACCATTATACCTCGCTCCCTCCCACACCTCCCAACCCCCTTAACCCCCCCCCCCCCGCCTCCCTCCCATCTCCGCCCTAACACCCCCATCCCTCACCAAGGACCCTCCCCCCCTCCTCAAGACCCCCTCCCTTCCCAAGACCCCCTCTCCCTCCCCTAAAATCCCCCTCCCCCAACCCCCTTCTTCTCCCCACAACCCCTCCTTCCCCCTCCCCACCAACTCCCCTTCCCCAGCACACCCACCCCACCACCTCCCCAACCCCCCTACCTCTCCCAACACTCACCTCTTCCCAACCCCCCTTCCTCTCCCCAACACCCCCACCCACCCCCTCCCCAACACCTCCCCCCTCCAGACCGCCCCACCCCGCCCTCCAACAACCCACCCCCTACCCACCATTTTTAGGTACGTCGGGGGGCGAGGCTGTGGACACGAAATGCCCCTTTAATTTGCACGAAATAACCAAAATCTCATCAGGTCAAGACTCTCATCCCGCTTCCTTCCATTCCTTCCACAAGTTACAAAATCATTATACACCTTACGAAACTAAGAAACTTGTACACAAGCTTGCGTAAAACTTTTCGTAATTATGCAAATTATATCCTTTATACCATATTTTATCCAAATCTAATCAAGTCGAGGAACTCAACTGCATCACTTCCTTTCCACCAAGTTACATCATCGTAGCCTTATGGAACTCCAGATAAATTCAACACAAGCAGTTGAACACGACAGAGAGACAGACAGACGGATGGATGGACGGACAGACAGACAACATACAGACATACGGCCGGACGGATCGGGGACGGCCGGACAGACAGACAGAGAAAGTGGATACTAAGTCTCATGCTGACAACAAGGTTCAGGCGGAACAAAAAAATCTACTAATATTATTGTGTAACACAATTAAGTAAAATACGTCAACAAATAAAGGTTCATTTAGTGATTTCAGCACCTTCTTTTTATTATTGTTCACTAGATATCCTTGAGAAAGCTTATTCACCACAAAATTGAGTTGATCCCGATCTTGCGGTTTTGTGTTATCAACATTACTTTTTTCCCACGGTCCCCCTAGCCAACGTGCTGTAATTTCTGTCCGTTTACGTGACCAGAAAATACAAAATACCGAATTTCTTACAGATACAAACCGAATGTGCACGTAAGATTAGGTACACAGTGGATTACTAAGGCTAACGGTTCAGAATGATATAAAAATCTCAAAATTTTTTGGTTAAGTCGGGGGACGAGCTTGTGGTCGCTTATGCCCCTTTTAATTCCATTTTTCAATCAAAAGAGACAGTTTTTGAAAATCACTGTCATATCATGTCTCTGTTCATGAAACATAATGAAATTGCTCCAGAGATTTTTTGTTGTACATCTCTAAGGTAATTATTTTGCACAAATACGTATCCTCAGCAATTCTAATTGCGATAATACTAAAGCTGAAAAACTGGACTTAAGACTTAAAATTCAAATTGCACTGTTTTTTCAAGCTGAATCAAACCTATGGTTTCACTTTGACTCCCAAGTTGTAGGTTAAACCAAATTTTGATGATAAAAGTAACTGTAGTCTTACCACACAGCTAATCTATCCTTGACTCTCTATTTGAGATTTTTTTTCACTCAGCATTTTCTTTTGTAATCTTGTGGATATTTAATTTTATTATGCCGCATTATTTTCCCACCTTCTATATATTTTTTCGACATAATTTGGTGTTTTTAAGTTTTACACCTCAAATCCACAGGCTGAAGACCATGTTACTACTCTATGTAAACGATATTGCATCTTGTTTTGGCCAAAAATCGGCCAAACACGATTTTAGTTCTCAGCAAAATAGGCATAACGTCTTTCGCAAATCCAAATGACACTAAAAAAACGTTTATATCTCCTTTATAACAAAAGAAACATTTGTGAAACTATTTTAAATATTTTTTATTCTGATGTAGGTTTTTTTTTACGCACTAAACTGTAGTCGAAAACCTCCAAATCTGAACCCCTGACCTGAAAAAAACAGGGGTTTTCTTGATTTAAATGTGTCCCGTGTATTCCTATAAATTGTTGAGATATAGCAACAATATGTGGGGACCATTTTTGGGAAAGTACCCTTAACTCCCCAAGGAGCATAGTATCCTGATAGTAAAAATGGTAATTTCAAATTCAATTTTTTCCAAAAACTTGAAAAAAAAAAAAAAGGGCGCACAAAAATACCTTTTGCCCAAAATTTGAATCTACTGTGCACAATCCCCTCCAATATTGTTTCCTGTGATAGAAAAATGAAATTTCTTTTTATATGTATACCTAATTCGATTATTCGACAGGATAAAATTCCATATATGTACTTGGTAGACACCCTTAATATGAACCCTGACCTGTAAAAGGGCCAAATAGGCCTTTTTTACACCAAAATTTGAAAACATTTGCATACATCCCCTCAAATTGGTTTCACACATGACAGAAATGTATTGTCTTTCATATGACACCTAATTCGAGAAGAATGATCCATATATTTACTTGTGGCCTCCCTTATCTGAACTCTGACATGTGAAAAACTGCAGTTTTCCTGGATTTAAATGTCAATGCCCCTTTGGTATACAGAATAACTTTATAATGTGTATTCCTATGAAAATTCCATGCTATTGAAACAGTAATGTGAGGGCAGTTTTTACTGAAAATCCAGGTACTCCCGCTAAAGCAAATAATCATATAAGTAAATTAACCTAATTCCCCTGAAAACTCTTTTTCGCCTGCCATCGCGGTTTTGCCAATTGGAAGGCAGTTTTTGTAATGTGTGTCTTCACATAGGGGTCTATCTAAGTTCAACCCTGACACTTCATATGCCAGCCCTTGGGCCAGTTGTTCTTCTGACCAAGTATGAAGTTAAAGGTCCACGGCCCGATCGCTAATAGCCCTCGTCCCCCGATTTTACGGAAGTGGTCAAAATTTTTTTATTAGAAGAAGCTACTAGTTTTCTTTCCCTCATTTACCCTGTGAAATCTTAGGGCTAAAGGAATGTTGGTTTGGATGTATGAGCGAAATTTGCCCCCTTTTGTTCGACCAATATTTATTTTCCACAGTACTCTATGGGATTGCAAATCACGTTTTTTAGCTCTCATCTCACATCACAACGGTTGAAATAATCGCCGCGACAACGTTACAGATGGGTTTTGGTGAAGGCCATTCTAATCAAGATGAAAACTTATAGCCTTGAATCGGGCCATCCCCCTTTAATTAGTGAACACATATGTGAAATATGTTATACGATTTGACAAATGGGGTCAAAGTTTACCAAAGGGTCATCAGAGGTTAACTTGTTCACATCATATATAAGCCTGGCCTTGCAGATTTCGACCAAGTATGAACGTTAATGGGTGAATATAAATGTGAGAAAATGATGATTGTTAACCTTTGTTTGTTTTAATGAAAATCAGGTAAGGTCAATTGGGGTCATCAAAGGTCAATCTGTGTACATCCCACATTAGGTTTGGCCATGTTTCTTTGCGTCTTTTGTCACGTAAATGCTACGGCCACCAAATACTCAAAAGGGTGTTTGGGGAGGGGGTCGGGTGTTTGGGAGGGTGGGGTCCTTGGAAAGGGTCATCAGATGTAGACTTTTCACGTCAATATAGAGCCTTTAGCCTGTGTTCTTCTTGACCAAGTATGAAGTTTAAATGGGTGAATACATATTAGAACGGATGACTTGGTTTACCTTTGTTTGATTTTAATGAATCGGTCCACATATGGGTCATCAAAGTAATCTTTGTATATCCACATTAAAGGGACAGGAGGAATTTTTTTGGGTATACAAATTTCTCTCAATTTTCACTGGATCTGTCGTCGACCACTTACCGAGAACGTTTCGAAGGTTTATTGAACAAACAAGTACAAAGAACCCGACAACCTTGTTTTGAACCTTGCCTGCTATCGCAAAATCGTCCCAAGAAAACCCTGCTTTGACTTTCTGTCCGTCCATATAAAAGCACTATATCATCATCTTAATACATAAGATGTGTATTCGGCTAATCACTTCAGGTGTGATCATACATTGTAAGGATTCCAAATATCAAAAACAGGGGTTCGACAAAATTGGGGGCGCTTCTTTTCTGAAAATCCCCTCATGTCTCTTAAGTCTTGCCAGTGTCCTTTTTTATTACCTTTTTGGTGGCCTAGCAATCTTATGTGAACAAATTAGTTTTCTATATTTTCATAAAATGGTGTCAAGTTGCGCATATGGGATCACAAAGGTCACTTTGTCTACACCACATATAAGCTTGGGTAAGTGGTTCTTCTGACCAAGTACGAAGTTAATCAGTCAATGTAATAATGTGAGAAATGATCAATTGTAAACCTTTGTTTCCTGCCACAACCCACACCTATAGCCACAGCCTAATGCCCACGACAGAAAAAGCCATCCCTCTGTGTCCGCTATGTGTCTTCTTGCTAAAGCAGGCAACACAACAAAATGTAGCTTTCAAATTCAAATGTTGCCCAAAAACGAGCAAAAAATGACAAAAAAAAGTGAGCTTTTTTGCCCAAAATGTGGAAATTCCACTTTGCATAATCCCCTCAAAGTTGGTTTCACACATACAAACCATTCTTTCACAAGATACCATTTGACCAAAGTTATGATTTAGAGTCATAGTTTCCCGGATGAATAGTATTTTGTCCTTATTTTGACCCTCAGATGCCCCGGGATGAACTTTTAAATGACCGCCTTGTTAACAAATTCACAACCATCATTTTAGATGCTGCATGAAAGAGCTTTAGAAGTGAAAAGTATTTATTATGAGTAATACCTAGGGCGGAGGTTCCATAAATAAGCCACACTTTTTTGGCCATTTTCCAACCTACTATTAGTGGTGTGAACCATACAATGTGGGTGGATATAGTGCTTTCCATTCAATCATCAGTGTGTGATGCATTAGGCACAGCATGAAATCGTGAGTCGTTGATTCAAAGCGCTGACGTACTCACAAAGCGCGTATAAAAGCAGTGCGAAAATATAACACGCAAAGCAATTGTCTGAATGTGTGATGCACGACTCGAGGAGATAAATGGAGTGTAGTTTGAATGCAAACTTAAATATAAAAGCAACAGTGCTTTTTTTAATCGCATTTTTGTTGCGAGTACACATATGAAAAACTTCCTCATGGTTGAGGATTTTTTGTCCTTACCATACGACAAATGCCTGGTGTATGGCACCAAGCCACTGTTCTTTTTTTATATTGTCAGAACAAACGGAATTACTATAATGCCAGCAACAATTCTATGACAATACTAAAACAGCTGTTTTTAAATGGGCTTCCTAATATCCAGAAATTGTGTTATGCATATTAAAGGTAATGCACACCACTTTAAGCAATTAATGATTAGTACCTGCCTTTATAGTTAAATTATAGACAATTATATGGCAATTTTAATTAAGTTTTTAATTTTTTATTTTTATTTTGTTTTTAAAGAGTTATTTTACATGTAGATCGAGGTAGATTCTCCCCACCACTAGGGTGATTAAATGTGGCGTTCAATTTTCTAAAAGCTCACCTAAGAAATGTCCTGACTTACACAAAGCATTGCTCTGACACCTAGGGGTAAACCCCAATACTCCTTTACCAGAAGCCTATGGGGAAAATGGCAACTTTTGCGCATGTGTTTCTTCACAGACGAAATACAACCATATCACACCAAGTACGCTAAAATCACCAAATAACCAAATTTTAACATATGTATGACCGAAAATTTTATAGAACACCAAACTCGCCGTACGTCAGACCGGCCAACACCCCACCCAATCTATGAAAATTCTAGGTACAACCTGGACAAAATTGCTACAGAAGGTTTTATTGCTGGAACTGGCAGTAAAAGATCTTCCAAACAACATATCAAAAAGGTAGAAAAGGAAGCCTGGCAAGACATTCTAATTTGCAATTGATCCTAGTTGACGTATACGTATATAGCGCATAAATGCATGTTAGGGAGATTTGATTTATGTGTAGAATTTGAGCATGTTTACATTTAATGCATGCAAGATGTTTTATCACTTACAATTTTATGCTGAAATGATGATCATTATTTCAAGATGGCTGCGTTTTCCCAACCAAAATTCCAATTTCATTCTAGATGAATTTGCAGCCTACAATCAGATAGGAGATCTTTTATTTAGCAAATTATTATCCGAGAGTATTAATCAAAGACATTGGGTTGGGTCACCTAGTGTCGGGGTGGGGGGGGGGGGGGGGGGGGGGGGGGGGCACTTCCTATGTGAAGTGATGGGTATTGTGCCTGACCAGTGAAAAATAGGTTCCTTCAGATCGACAAGATGTACTTTTACACATCATTTGAGAATGCTGCGGACAAAGTCGGCCTACATCTATATTCCAAGACGAAATGGAATACAAGCTAATACATGACTGTCAATGAGGAAAAGAGAATCATCACCTATCTGCATACACGCAGTATGGTACCAACTCAAAGAGGTGAGACTTCAATTACCTCGGGTCCTATGTACCGACAGTAAGAAAGACCAAAGTTCAAGGGTGGTGGCCCGATCTCGCTAATAAACTTGTCTCCAGAACCTTAGATTTTACCGAAGTGGTCAACAGTTTGAAGAAGTTCTATTTTTCTCTCATTTACCCTTTGAATTTCACAGTGTGAATCTTAATGCTAAAGACTATTTGGTTTGGAAAGTTATGAGCGAAAATGTACCCCATTTTGGTCGACCGATAGGTCTATAGGGCTAAGATGTTTTTAGCTCTCCACATGAACAGGTTGAAATGTTGGTTGTCCAAAATTTTACAGGTGGGGTTTGGAGGTGAAGGCCATTCTTTCTATCAAGATGAAAACTGTAATATACTTAAATCGGGTCGTTCCATTTTAATATTGTATAATAACCAAAATATGGGAAAATGGCAAATAGGTTTTTATTCAACTTAGCATGTCTTGCCATATGCTTCCTTTTTTCTACCCTTTTGATATGTGGTTTGGGAGGGATTGTCCCGCAGTTACCGCAAGAAAACCTTCTGTAGCAATTTTGTCCAGGTCATAATACCGTAGATTGGTGAACTAATAGTCGCTAAGCTAGTAAGTGTGGGCAAATCAATGTGGAAATTGATTAGTGCGGAGTAAATTGCCTCAAAATCAGTCAAATGCCACTTATTTTGAGAAACATACTCAGTCTATACCATGTCACTCTGATTGCCATCACTTTCTTAATATACTAGTGCATTTTTCAGACATTTTAAAGCATTTTCTCCAATGCAAGAAGTAGTTCCCCCAAGATTTTTGATCGTTACAACAACAGCAGTCCGCCAGTTAGTGTTGTGGCTGGGCATCACAAGGAAGAAGTTAAAACTATGTGTTATAAGTAAGCAGGTTTATTCATTATTGAATTTTACTCAGTAGGATTATTATTTTTTCAAGTGGATTACCGGCACTAATCACTATGAACTCATCTTCTCTGTTACAATAAGCTCATCTTCCAACACACAGTTCAGTGGTTGTACTTGTACATACATTAAAGGTGGCATTTTCGTGATTCGAAGCCTCTTCTGTTTTTGTTTCATGGTTGTAAAGCTATATCCTGGAGCAAGCTTATTCCAAAATTTTCAGTTGATTCTGTCTGCGTTTGGTGTTATGAGCAAATGTTCGTATTATACAATTCCCATATGCTACTGTACAGTAATTTCCGTCGTTTACGACAGAAAATACAAAATGCGAATTTCTTGCAGAGACGATCGAATTTCCACGTCAGATTGAGCACACATACTACACTTGTGGCCCGACGTTCAGAATGAATTAAAAATCTCAACTTTTTGAGGCAAGTCCGGGGACAAGGCTGTGGCTCACGAAATGTCCCTTTAAATTACCATTGTTCAATCATAAAGAGACAGTTTTTGAAAATCACTTCATATCAATGTCTCTGTTCATGAACATAATGAAATTGCTCAGAGATTTTTTTGTTTACATCTCTAAGGTAATTATTTTGCACAAATACAGTATACTCAGCATTCATAAATTGCGAGAATAACTAAAGCTGAAATAAACTGGAATTAAGACTTAAAATTCAATTGCACTGTTTTTTCAAGCTGAATACAAAACCTATGGTTTCACTTTGACTCCCAAGTTGTAGGTTAAACCACAAATTCTTGATGATACAAAGTAAACTGTAGTCTTACACCAGCTATCTATCTTGACTCTCTTATTTGAGATTTTTTTTCACTCAGCATTTTCTTTTGTAATCTTGGGGATATTAATTTTATAATGCTGCAATTATTCTCCCACCTTCTATATATTTTTTGACAATAATTTGGTGTTATTAAGTTTTACTCAAATCACAGCTGAAGACCATGTTACTCTATGTAAACGATATGCATCTTTGTTTGGCCAAAAATCGGCCAAACACGATTTTTAAGTCTCTCAGCAAAATAGGCATAACTTCTTTCTCCAAAGTCCAAATGACACTAAATAACGTTTATCCTTCTTTATAACCAAAAGAAACATTTTTGAAACTATTTTAAATATTTTTTATTCTGAATGTAGGTTTTTTTTTACTCACACTGTAGTAGACCTCCAAATGCGAACCCTGACCTGAAAAAAACGGGGTTTCTTGGATTTAAATGTGTCCGTGTATTCCTATAAAATTGTTGAGATATATGCACAATATGTGGGGACAATTTTTGGGAAAGTACCACTTAACTCCCCAAGGAGCATAGTATCATGATGAGTAAAAATGTAATCTTCAAAATTCAAATTTTTTCCAAAAAATGTGAAAAAAAAGCAAAAAATTACCTTTTGCCCAAAATTTGAAATCTATGTGGCACAATCCCCTCAATATTGATTTCATGTGATAGAAAAATGAAATTTCTTTTATATGATACCTAATTCGACAAGGATAATCCATATATGTACTTGGTAGACCCCTTAATATGAACCCTGACCTGTAAAAAAGGGGCAAAATATGGCCTTTTTTGCCCAAAATTTGAAATACATTTGGCATAATCCCCTCAAAATTGGTTTCACATGACAGAAATGTATTGTCTTTCATATGACACCTAATTCGAGAAGAATGATCCATATATGTACTTGGTAGGCCTCCTTATCTGAACTCTGACATGAAAAAATGCAGTTTCTGGATTAAAGGTCAATGCCCTTTGATACAGAATAACTTTATAATGTGTATTCCTATGAAATTTTCATGCTATAAGTATGTGAGGGCAGTTTTTATGAAAATACCAGTTAGCTCCCCTAAGAGCAAATTATCATAATAAGTAAAATTACATAATTCCCCTGAACGCTTGTTTCGCCTGCCATCGCGGTTTGCCAATCGGAATGGCAGTTTTGTAATGTGTGTTCACATAGGGGTCATCTAAGGTCAACCTGCTGACACTTCATATGAGCCTTGGGCCAGTGGTTCTTCTGACCAAGTATGAAGTTAAAGGTCCACGGCCCGATCGCTAATAGCCTCGTCCCCAGATTTTACCGGAAGTGGTCAAAATTTTTGTATTAGAAGAAAGCTACTATTTTTCTCATTTACCCTGTGAAATCTTAGGGCTAAAGGATGTTTGGTTTGGATGTTATGAGCGAAAATTTGCCCCTTTTTGGTCGACCAATATTTATTTTACACAGTACTCTATGGGGATTGCAAAATCACGTTTTTAGCTCTCACATCAAAACGGGTTGAAATATCGCCGCGAAACTTTACAGATGGGGTTTTAGGGTGAAGGCCATTCTATCAAGATGAAAAACTTATAGACTTGAATCGGGCCATCCCCCTTTAATTAGTGAACACATATGTGAAATATGTTATAGACTTTGACAAAATGGGGTCAAAGTTTACATAGGGTCATCAGAGGTTGACTTGTTCACATCATATATAAGCCTTGGCCAGTGATATTTCTGACCAAGTATGAAGTTAATGGGTGAATATAAATGTGAGAAATGATGAATTGTTAACCTTTGTTTTAATGAAATCAGGTAAATGGTCACATAGGGGTCATCAAAGGTCAACCTGTGTACATCCCACATTAGGTCTTGGCCAGTGGTTCTTTTTGAGTCTTTTTTGTCACGTAAGATGCTACGGCCACCAAAGTTACTCAAAAGGGTGTTGGGGAGGGGGATAGGGTGTTTGGGAGGGGTGGGGTCTTGGAAAGGGTCATCAGATGTAGACTTGTTCACGTCAATATATGAGCCTTGGACCTGTGGTTCTTCTGACCAAGTATAATTAATGGGTGGGGAATCTCCTTGTGAGAAGGATGAATTGTTAACCTTTGGTTTTGATTTAGATGAAATCGGATTACATATGGTCCTCAAAGATCAATCTGTGTATATCCCACAGTAAAGTGACAGTAGGAGATTTTTTGTGAACAAATTTCTCTCAATTTTCACTGGATCGGTCGTTGACCATCTACCGAGAACATTTGCGACAGGTTTATTATTGGAACAACAGTACAAAATAAACCGGACATCTTGTTTATGAACTTGCCTGCTATCGCAATCGTCCCCATAGAAAACCATGCTTTGACTTTCTGTCGTGCATGAAAGAAAGCACTAAATCATCATCTTATACATAAAGATGGTGTATTCGGCTAAATCACTTCAGGTGTGATCAAATACATTGGTAAGGATTCCAAATATGCAAAAAACAGGGGTTCGACAAAAATTGGGGGCGCTTCTTTCTGAAAATCCCCTCATGTCTCTTTAAGTCTTGGCCAGTGGTTCTTTTTTAGTAACTTTGGTGGCCATAGCATCTTATGTGACAAAATGTAGTTTTATAGATTTTCATAAAATGGTGTCAAAGTTCACATAGGGATCATCAAAGGTCACTTTGTCTACACCACATATAAGCCTTGGGTCAGTGGTTCTTCTGACCAAGTACGAAGTTAATCAGTCAATGTATATGTGAGAAATGAGCAATTGTAAACCTTTGTTTACGGCCACAACCCACAGCCTATAGCCCACAGCGGAAAAAGCCATCCCTATGTGTCCCGCTATGTGTCTTCCTGCTAAAGCAGGCAACACAAAAATGTAGTCTTCAAAATTCAAATTTTGCCCAAAAACGAGCAAAAAATGACAAAAAAGTGAGCTTTTTTGCCCAAAATTTGAAATCCACTTTGCATAATCCCCTCAAAGTTGGTTTCACACGATAGAAAACATTCTCTTTCACAAGATACCAAATTTGACCAAATTTATGATTTTAGTCATAGTTCAAGGATGAATAGTATTTGTCCTTAATTTTGACCTCAGATGACCCCTGGATGACTTTTAAATGACCCCTTGTTACAAAATTCACAACCATCATTTTAGATGCTGCATGAAAAGAGCTTTAGAGTGAAAAGTTTAGTAATGAGTAATACCTAGGGCGGAGGTTCCATAAATAAGCCACTTTTTGGCCATTTTCCAACCTACTATTAGTGGTGTGAACCCTACAATGTGGGGGGATATAGTGCTTTCATCAGTGAGTAATGCATTAGGCACAGCATGAAATCATGAGCGTTGATTCAAAGCGCTGACGTACGCACACGCGCGTATAAAGGCAGTGCGAAAATATACACGCAAAGCAATTGTCTGAATGTGTGATGCCACTGACTCGAGGAAGATAAATGGAGTGTAGTTTGAAATGCAAACTTAAATATAAAAGCAAACAGTTGCATTTTTAATCGGCATTTTTGTTTCGGAGTACACCATATGAAAAACGTTCATCATGGTTGAAGATTTTTGTACTTACCATACGACAAATGACCTTGTGTGTATGGCACCAAAGCCACTGTTATTTTTTTTATATTGCATGAACAAACGGAATTACTAATAATGCCAGCAACAATTCTATGACAAATACTAAGAACAGCTGTTTTTAAATGGGCTCCTTAATATACAAATTGTGTTATGCATATTAAAGGTAATGCACACCACTTTAAGCAATTATGAATTATGTACCTGCATTTATAGTTAAATTATAGACAAATTATATGGCAATTTTAATTAAGTTTTTATTTTTATTTTGTTTTTACAAGAGTGTATTTTTACAGTAATCTATGTAGATTCTCCCCACCACTAGGGTGATAAAATGTGCGGTCATTTCTAAAAGCTCACCAAAGAAATGTCCTGACTTTAGCACAAGCAATTGCTCTGACACCTAGGGGTTACACACCAATAACTCACTTATACACAGTAGTCTATGGGGAAAATGGCAACTTTGAGCATGTTTCTTTCACAGAGGAAATACAACAATATCACACCAAAGTACAGCTAAAATCACCAAATAACCAAATTTTGAACATATGATGACCAGAAAATTTTTAGTTAGAATCACCAAACTCGCCGGACGTCAGACCTGTTCAGAACACCGGCAACACACCACCCAATCTATGAAAAATACTAGGTACACCTGGACAAAATTGCTACAGAAGGTTTTATTGCTGTAACTGGCAGTAAAAGATCTTCCAAACAACATATCAAAAAGGTAGAAAAAGGGAAGCCTGGCAAGACATGCTAATTTGAATTTATCCTACGTGGACGTATACGGTATATAGCTCATAAATGCATGTTTAGGGAGATTTTTGATTTATGGTAGAATTTGAGCATGTTTACATGGATATGCATGCAAGATGTGTATCACTTACAATTGTTATGTGGAAAATGATGATCATTATTCAAGATGGCTGCAGTTTTCCCACCAAAATTCATTTTGCATTCTAGATGATTTGTCAGACTACAATCAGGATAGGGAGATCTTTATTTAGCAAATTATTATCAGAGAGTATTAATTCAAACACATTGGGTCAACTAGTGTTGGGGGGGGGGACTCCCTATGTGAAGTGATGGGTATATGTGCCTCGACCAGGTGAAAAATAGGGTCCTTTCAGATAAAAAGTATTAAAAAATATGGGGTCATTCGATACAAAAGCTGAATAAAAATGGGGTCATACAAAATGAAACTTTAAGAAGGGGGTCACTTAGGTTAAAACCTGAAGTTAAAATAGGAAGTGCCCATTTTCCAAAGATCAAATTGCCATGAAATTATAAAATTGCTGTAATGAAATTATAAAATAATGTTAAAAATATACATGTAGGCCGCAAAAATTTAGAATTTTGGGTGTTCAAATTCTTTAGAAAAGTGGATAATGTTATGCAAACTTGTGAAAAAAGTGGATAGCAGGAAAGAGGAAAATAGGGGTCATTGAGTATATGAACAATTTTAAAAAGAGGGTCATTGGGTAATAAATAGCCTGGGTAATAGGTAGGACAGCAGCACAAAAAAAGGACAAGCATTCTAGACTTCACCAAAGTCACCATCTCACAGACCTTGATTACGTAGCTCTAATAGGGGATGTGATATGTGCTGCACAAGATGTACTTTAAAGCATCATTTGAGAATGCTGCAGATAAAGTTGGCCTACATCTATATGCCAAAGAGACGGAATGGAATACAAGCTAATACATGACTGTCAATGAGGAAAGAGAATCATCAACCTATCTGCATTACACGCAGTACCCAACTCAAAGAGGTGAGACTTCAAGTACCTCGGGTCCTATGTTACCGACAGTAAGAAAGACTCAAGAGTTAAAGGGCTGTGGCCCGATCGCTAATAACATCGTTCCCATAATCCTAGATTTTACCGGAAGTGGTCAACATTTCTGAAGAAAGCTTCTATTTCTTCTCATTTACCCTGTGAATTTCACAGTGTGAAATCTTAGGGCTAAAGAATATTTTGTTTGGAAGTTATGAGCGAAAATGTACCCCATTTTGGTCGACCGATATGTATATAGGGCTAAGATGTTTTTAGCTCTCACATGAAAACAGGTTGAAATGTCGGCGCAAAATTTTACAGGTGGGGTTTGGAGGTGAAGGCCATTCTATCAAGATGAAAACTTTATATACTTAAATCGGGTCGTCCCATTTTAATATTTTGTATAATAACCAAAATATAGGGAAAATGGCATATAGGTTTTATGCAAATTAGCATGTCTTGCCATATGCTTCCTTTTTTCTACCTTTTTGATATGTGGTTTGGGAGGGATTGTACAGCAAGTTACAGCAAGAAAACCTGTAGCAATTTTGTCCAGGTCATACCGTAGATTGAGTGGACTAATAGTCGCTAAAGCTAGTAATGGGCAAATCAATGTGAAATTGATGAGTGCGGAGTAAATTGCCTCAAAATCAGTCCAAATGCCACTTAGTTTGAGAAAACATACCAGTCTACCATGTCAATCATGAAATTCCATCACTTTCTTAATATAACTAGTGCATTTTTCAGACATTTTAAAGCAGTTTCTCCAGATGCCATGCAAGAAAGTAGTCCACCCAAGATTTTTGATCATTACAGCAGCCAGATTAGTGTTGTGGCTGGGCGGCACAAGGAAGAGTTAAAAACTATGTGTTATAAGGAAGCAGAGTTATTCATTATTGGAATTCTTTACTCAGTAGGATTATTATTTTTCAAGTGGATTAACGCACGTATCATTATGAGTTACAATAAGCTCATCTTCCAAGCACACAGTTCAGTGGGTTGTACTTGTACATACATTAAAGGTGCATTTCGTGATTCTAGCCTCTTCTGTTTTGTTCATGTTTCGCTAGATACTAGTATCCTTGAGAAAAGCTTATTCCAAAATTTCAGTTGATTCTGATCTTGCGTTTTGGCGTTATGAGCAAATGTTCGTATTACAATCTCCCATAGGCTACTGTACAGTAATTTCTGTCCGTTTACGGACAGAAAATACAAAATTGCGAATTTCTTGCAGAGACGATCGAATTTCCACGTCAGATTGAGCACACATACTACACTTAGCCCGACGGTTCAGATGATATAAAAATCTCAACTTTTTTTAGGCAAGTCGGGGGACAAGGCTGTGGATCACGAAATGTCCCTTTAACATTGTGGTCAGTGGCAGATTTAAGAGTCAGCAGCTGCTGACAGGTCCCCCCTAAAATATTGCTCTCAGGGCCCCCTCGGACACACCTTAGTCGCACTAAAGTGTGATATTGCTTTGCTTCTTGACGCTAAGGGGGCCCACCTTAAGCTGCTGACAGGGCCCTTTCCCTTAAATCCGCCACTGATAGTGGTAAGGACAAAATGTGTCTCACAAAAATTTGAAAAAAAAACTATTTGCTCTGCTTCTTTTTCTTTTTCTTTCCTTTTACAAAATGAGCAAAGCAATATGTTGAAATTTTATTTTATGTTTGGCCAATCTTTGTCGTTTTTTTCTAATTTTTTTCTGACAACTTAAAAAAGCCGAAAATTGCAATTGGGCTCATCGCATAGGGCTAAAAGTGAGACCACGAGTTGTGAGTGATTATTAAAATTTAACAACAACTCAAAACAATTGTGTCATATCGTGTCATTAAGATACGATACATTTAACAGTGAAACAAATTTAAAACCTTTATAAAACATACACTTTAGAAAATTCTAATAACAACATTTATAAAAAAGTTAAAAATATTTGAAATCTGGGACGCTATAATATTTCCTACGTATAAGCGTATAATCAATGCATTCGAGTAAAACATGTTTCACAGAAAGAGCACAATCATAAGGAATACACCAAGGGACTGGCTCACCTCTAAGCAAATAACTATGGGTCATTTAAGTATGACCAATTTTAGATCGAGTTGGAACAATTTTGTCCCTTCGTCCAATCAAACCTGAACTGCCTGTAGCTCCAACAGTTGGTTGCAAAGCATGCATTTTATTAGGAAATGAGTCCCACAGTATTTGCCACTTATTTCTGATATTAACAGAGAAGCCTTAAAATCTGTAAAAGGGATCTCAATGTTTGTTATATTCATATTAAAGGCTTCTTTCACCAATACATCAACCTTTTCAATGGATGTGAGAGGCCATGTACAAGAAATGAGGGAAAATAGAGGAAACAAGGAAAAAAGAGCAAAAAGGAGTACAAATGTCCAAAACAGGCTGAAAATCAAAGAAAAAGCTAAAATTTTGGTATAACTCTAAAAGCCACTATCAGTCATTTTTTTTTTCAAAATTCAAAATGCCCATTTTGTCTCTAAATTGCTAGTGTTAGGTCATATCAACACCTTATATTACTGTTCTTTGTGAAAAAACAGACACTAAAGCATTTTTAAAGTGGTATTGAAGATGCCATATACGACTGTTTTGTTGGCTAATAAAAGTCAGATCCCGACTTTCATTGGTAAACAATACAGAAACATCATTTCTTGGCAAATACAGCACGTTAAGCTTAGCCACTTACAGGGGATTTTACCATTTCCAACACAACAGTACAAAAAATGGACTTTGATGAAAAATAGGGGCACGGTTTGTTTACATTTTGAAGAAATTGCTGAGAGTGGCTTTAAAAGAGCTAATTTCACACCCCTGATATGCACATTGGTATGTGAGAATTTTTTTTTGTTTCCTCATTCCAAGCTAGTGCTGTGATGTTTACACATTTGAATGTGTACACAAACAGAAAGAACACTTCAAGTTGCAAAATTTCACTACACAAACAACTTCTTTTTCAGTACTATTTTAATTATAATCACTATCACAATTTCTGAGGTAAAATTGGGGTACGCGCAGCGTGATGTGCGCCAACCCGGAAGCACAAATAAGTTCTTAACAAGCGTCACACGATTTGTAATTGGTTGGGAGGCGTGCGCCTATACCGCAATTTAATTTGCATAATACATTGCATGCATTCGGCTTGCCTGAGAAATTCTGACAGCGATTAAACTGAAGTCAAATTTTCACCAAAAGTATCTGCCATCAGTAAAAAATAAAAGTTACAAATTCCAATCTTATCTATCTAATGGCCATGGCCGAGAAGCTGTTCACCATGTAGCACAAAATGTCCCTGTCCATCAAAAGGTGTCTCAAGCAATCACATCAATGTAGTTTAAGGGGCATGAACCCCTGTTGTGGCAGGGTACCTCCAGCTGTGAAATCTCTGAGCTCTATGATCAATTTGCACATGACAGTGACCGGCAAATCATGGTCGGCATTGGGCAACAGAAGAAGAAATGGAGGGATATCTCCATATTACTGTGCTATCATATCTCTCCTTCTTTGCCTACTTTCCGGACTTTGAGGTTAAGAACGATGGCAATTTTGCAGGAGATCGAGACCTAAAAATTCTTTTGGCCCCTTTTAGATATACAGTGGGAGAGGCTGACACCAGAGTGTATACCGTACTCATTTAAGCAAAGATATTCATACACTTTGGCAGCTTATTTATCTCTCTTTATACCCAAAGCAAACATTTGAGCAAAATAATTCTTAACTATTTTATTTTTTATTCTGAATGTAGTTTTTGAGCTCCGACTTAGTGTTACCAGTTCATTCGTTTTAACTTCCTTAAATTTTTGTTACAGCTAGAAATATCATCACCAAGTAAGAGGAGGTCCCATTCCACTCGCCATACCAGCTTGTGGAATGGACATTACATCTTTTAACTTTGTGAGATTCAACCATCACACTCATTTAATTCATTTTAATAATTATAGACCATTAACATCCTAAGTCACTTTCTTTTGTTGACTTCCAATCCATGGCCTGCCAATCGATATGGGCCATAGTATTAAAACTCTAACAGTACAATTGCCCAGCCGCCTATTTTCAGCTACAAACGGCCCAATCATGTTACAAACTTGCTGTTTACCTGGTCTATGAATGCCTCAGTAAAAATATATCATAGGTCAAATTTGGCTTTTCTATTTCACAAGGGCAAAAGACCAAGTGAAATGGAAACAGTCAAATTTGACTGATTTATTTTACTATTCACAAAAATTTAGGCATTCAATATTTGTTTTATATCATGACATCACCTGGTTTCTTTATCCATGTGACAAGTATACAAATCCTACATGGTTTATACGGGAAATAGAGCACTCTATTGTCTGAGGAACATGGCTACGGACTATCACCCCCGCAAAACCCAAAGGTGTGAGGAGTATAGGCCTGCAGCCAAGCCCTTTGAGAAATAGTGTCTCGATTTCCGATAATAAACCAATGTATTATTTGTTTTACTACATCTTGCTGTGACTCTGCTGCGGACGAATGTTGTAGGAACGAGTCCAATCTATTTCCCTCGGGAAATCGCACGCTAATGGAATCAGCCAATGAATCGCATGGCTCAAGCACTGTAACATGATATTTGATAACACACAATTTGAAAATTCTTCTTCGAGGATCCTTGGGTCTGCCACTGGATACTTTACCTATTTCTCCTCCACCCCGAAAAAAAAAAGGGGCTAAATTTACTTTGCAGGGAGGTCTAAACATTAAGTGGTCCTTTTACTGTGTCCCCTACATTTTGCATGTCCATGATACTTATACTTCTCTCCATTTTGACTAAATATAGTGACCCATTCATCCACGAAAGTGCTTGTTCCATGGTGTATATAAACAGTTTTCATTTCATTACAGAAAACATCACCACCACTTCTTTTTCCACATTTGGACTAACAGATCCTCATTCCATAAACCAACCCCGACATAAGGTCAATATTTAGAGTATACAAAAGGTTCTACAATGCCTGTAAGGTAGTTTACAAAGTCATTCAGACACAAAATATTGTTGAATATTGTAAACTACACATAACAAAAATACTTCAAATTCTTTATACAGTGAATGACCACCATACTAGTTCTTCAGAATAGTGGATATTTCTTTAGACCTATTCTTCACAATAATGCTAGTTCAGAAATGCAACCAAACATACAAGATGGTCGTATACACAACTAGCAAATTGGTATAAACGCGATAATAATTACGGCGGCATCAGCGCTCTTTTATGCAATCCTAATTGCTGGCACACACATTTCATACAAGCAGATATTGCCACTAGACTCTTGCATTCAAACATTCCACCCTAACCCTAGACCCGACACTGGAAACCCTAAACCTGACCCCTAATCTAACTGCTTAGTTGAAAAATTTCATTCATTCATGACGAAACAAAAGATGAAAATCCTAAAAATGGTGTCAGTTTAAACGGTAAGTGGCACTCGTGTACTTATCATTGGGTTCTGGCTGCACGAC
Organism: Ophioderma brevispina; assembly: GCA_023653785.1. Taxonomy (NCBI): domain Eukaryota; kingdom Metazoa; phylum Echinodermata; class Ophiuroidea; order Amphilepidida; family Ophiodermatidae; genus Ophioderma; species Ophioderma brevispina. The sequence goes on from JAMKCH010018352.1 coordinate 46,817, forward strand.
CGTTTTGTATATACTACTTCCTTTAGACAAAACTCCAGGGAGAGGATGGTAATACTGTTCGAATAACCATCACCTTACAAAAAACCAGACCTTGTGGTCCCAGGTCAAGTTTACTTGTCGTTTTAATTTGTATCGGGTGCCAAAATTCGGCTTAACAGTTAGGCTAGGACTATCTTATAAACCCACATACCTCTTATTTTAAGTTCAGTTTATGGATATTAGCTCACCTTTCAATCACAATTAAACATGCTGAAACTCTCACTTTTGAGTTCAGTGACATTTTCATGTTAGGCACAACAAGAGATTTTGTGGTATCTGTATTTTCTGCCATATGTAGTGGATTCATATAGGATTACACACAAAATAGATCTCTTACCTTTTTTTATTGGCTACAGAAATGCCTTTAAAGTGAAAACAACAAACAAAAACTAATAAAATAACAAATTTCAATATAAAAACAGACTTTGCTCCTATAAGAAATATGAATTTCATTAATGTTATCCCAAAGAAATCATTCGCAGCTTTAATCTTCAGAGGGGATTATTTTTGACAGAAAGCTTTACAAACAGGGTAAGACATCAGAATTTCCATGTTAAGAACACCATTATGTGAAATCTCTCAACGCACCTTTAACAAAAATTTCAAAGCTGAAAATAATACCTCATAGGGGACTGCTTTCCTACTTGTACTAGTCGTATTTCTTAGCTAATGTGTGGTCTTGTATAGCCATATGATTTAACATGGGGTCCTATATAGTTCACTTTCAGAACTTCCCATAACTATGATGGTTACCTCTCCCGGAGAAAAACAGTGTTCTTATACCTAAAACTAGGCCTTGCCAATTTTTTGACCAACAGACCTTTTCAAATCGAAGATTTCCAAACATGATCCACATAAGCATCAGTTTGCAACAAACAGGTCATCACAACGCAGATGCTGCGTGCAAGCACTTGTGCAAAATTTTCGCTTTTGCAAATGCGTGTCACTGGCAAGTGCTTGTGGATGTAAAGCAAGTTAAAATGACGCTCGCGATAGATGTTGCATTTTCGAACGAACGTTTCCGCTGTTTAGATGGAAAAGGTCGTATACACATGATTTCGGGAGAGATAATTTAAGCTTGCTCCCAAACAGAGCCTAGGCCTGGACCCCCTTCCAGAATACACTCTCAAACACCTCAATTTTTGTTGTAAGAAAGTTCACAAGGGCAGACCTTTGCAGCAATCTCATCTTTGAAATTTTAACCCTTTCCCCAGACTTGGGGTCACTTTTGGCCCAGATTTGCTTCAAGGGGTTTCATTGTTTTTAGCATAGTGAAGCTGAAACCAGGCTTAAGCTAGCGAGACAGGCAATTTAGCTGGAAACCGGGCCTTGATTTCTAGACACAACGTCTCGCTCTAGGCTGTTTTCAATGAACGTAACCCGATTATCGGACTGGTCTGCCCACACAATTGTGTTGGCAGCTTATCACAACCCGGCCAATCTTTACCACTAAAGTCCTTGGTGTGTGAGGCCAGGAAATTGCCTATAAAGGTCCAGTTAGAGGGAATTGATCCCAAGCAATTTGGTTTTATTTAAAACTGTTTTCACATCACCATAGCAAAACACTTTCTGCTGGTTCCGCAAGTTTAGTGAGGCACACACAGGAAAAGAAAAACTTTGCAAAGTTTTTTGAGAAAAACCAGGAATATGCAGGTTACATGTGTACATATAATAAAAGTTGTAATGCATTATGGAGAATGTAATTTTTACATTCCCTTATAACTTGCACAAATGGACCAATTAAATACGAGTGTTTAAGTACCAAAAATTGTCATTTGTCAAGTATGCTAAGGATAACCAACAGAAACACACTTTGAAGAAAAAAAATGGAGGATATGTCCCATTTTATATGTGATTTGAATTATTACTTTAAATTAAGAGTGTATCCATTGAAGAGGGAAATAAGGACCCCAGCTGGTATTGCACCAATTTTTGGTTATTGAATTAATGGCACTTCAAAGGCACAATAATTAAACTCTTAATGGATAGGGTGTTGTAGTACCCTTCAAAAACATGGTCAATGAGAAGAGATTTTAAGCCTCATCTTTGTTTGTGAAAGTGACCATTACAGCCTACTTTTCACAATTCAGGGATGCAAGGTGGGTGGTTTATTGTTAAAAAAGGGCTTAGAGAATAATCTGTATATCTGATTCTATTTTTTAACTTGCAGGTAATCAAAGATTGAGAGTTTGCCGGACTATTGAAGCAATTACGCGAAAAAATCAAAAAGTTAGGAGTTCCTTTTCATCTTTGGAAGAGAAAGTAGTCAGACGGTGCCAAATTCGAGTGAATAGGCTGGATGTTCTATGGATTGAAGCAACACTGAGGTTGCAGTCATGGCTACAATTGACTTATGGACTGCGGCATTGTAATAATGGAAGAACAACACAGAGGTAAGCTGGCTCTTCTCAACTTTTTAATTTTCTTGCGTAATTGCTTCAATAGGTCTGGCAAAACTTTCAATGTTTGATTACCTGCAAGTTCAAAAATAGAACAGATATACACATGAAACTTCTGTAATTTTCATTTGAAGAATGAAACTGTAGACGGTATAAATTTGAAATTTGTAGCATATCTCTTTCTACCTTAGGCTTAGAACTTATCAATCACCCCTCATATATGTCAATATTCAAAACAGCAGTGTATCAAGATTGCTACCAGTAAAGAGTTAAAACATGCACTGTATACAAATCAAATCAATATTAAATCAATACTTTCATTTCCACAATCATTAAAGAAACTGAAAACCATGATATGGAGATTGTGACTGAATGGCCACAACTTAAAAGCTAAAACATTCACATAAGCAAATTTAAGTTATACATACACTTAAATTATGACTAACAAGATAAAACTAGCATATAGGGACGGAAGACCACACACTGTCCAAAGGTGGTTATTCTTATGATGATTTGTCTTAAATTGGTTTATAAAATGCTCTGAAAAGTGTTTCTTTTGTTTGTTTTTGCCTTTTTGGCCTTCCTTGTGTGATAATCATGAATTTCAAGATATATTTTATAGATATCATACACATTTAGAATATTGCAGGGGGCATGAATGACCTCCATAGAGTAATATTTATTAGTAATTGTTCTCACACCTCATTTCTGGAGTTTCCATATTCTTTCTAAATACATTTTACAAGCATAAACCAATACCAGACTTCTGTAAGTAATACAGGGTAAATTAAGAGTACAGTGTAAGATATGTAATATACATTCTGGAATACAATATTTCAACTTGTTAAGAACTCTGCAATTGTAGTAGTAATACTAGTAGTAAAACAAAAGATTTAAATCCTATTTTGTCCCCTCTAATGGGGGTAGCCTGATTCACCTCACATTCACAGTAAACTACTCTGTGAGGATTTAATTGATAGCATCAATTACTGTAATATGATATCAGGCACAATACAAGATCTGGACTGGTACTCTAGCTGGCAAAGCGGAATTCCACATAACGCCAGAGGATATGACCTGGTGAAATTCTCGAATGGAGGGTTAGTGAAATAATCAGATTTAATAATCGTAGATTTTGTAGTCCTTGGTCTAATAAATGAAGATGGGTGGGTGTTCCTATTATTATGTGTAGGTCTGGTTAGGTGAGGTCTCCAGTCGACGTCAACGAGGTCATTGTTGATTTTAAACATCATCGAGAGCTTGACTGCATATGAGCCTGACATTGAAAGACTGCATATCAGTTAATTTTTAGGTTTTGTTGTAAACAAAATGCTATCTGTGAGGCATCGGTGGAGGGGGAATTTGGAACCTTTTAAACTCCAATTTGCTATACACTCAACAGGTATATGCTCCAGGGCGTCTATATAATGGGAGAGAAAACTCGCCCCATTTGAGCGAGGCCTCAATCCTGCTATCCAACTCTGAGGGCAGTATTTAAATGTAGGTGGATTTGATTAGGGCCTGATAAGAGTGGTCCTAATTGTTAACATTAACATTTACCAAGACGCTGTCATAGAAAATAAAATCTAAATCGAAGATAAAAAGTTACGTTTATCTGATAAATATTGTTTTGTTTTCTTTGTTCCTATTATTAAGATGGAATAGAGATTTGTTGGATATAACTTTCAGTATGTGTTACAATCACAAGCGTCTTGTAGGACTTTCAGTAGTCTACTTTGTATTAAAGTAACAATTTTTGGTGAATAAATATTTGTTGTTCTCAAGACGATGTGTTATTTTTATTTTATTTGAAGTTTCCATTGTATTCTTCCAAAGTTTACTTATACACTAACAATCTTGTTATTTTCTCACTAGGCACAAAAATAAATCTGGCGTGAACAAATTCAACGCTATCATCATAACCACGCTATCCCAACTCTTGTGTGGGGTGCTATAACAGCGGCTTCCTGGCTTTGTATGTGCTTGGGATAGGAGTTTCACATGCCTGATATGCCTTAATATTTTGCCTTTGATGTTTGGTTTTATAATACACCTTTGAATTTGGAATTTCCCTTTGTGTTCCGCCTTCACATTTCACCTATGTGTTTCACCAATTTTACCTCTGTAATTCACATTTATTCCGTGCTATTTTGCCTTACTGTTCACAGATAAGAGTATTGATGCACAGTGGCAAAATGCAGGGAACGCAAAGGCAAAAAAAAGGTTAACACAAAGGTAACAACAAGGGGAAAAAAGGCAAAATAATTGAATTACATAGACAAAATAACAAACTACAAAGGTGAAATGACCAAATACAATGGTGATAACAAATTACAAAGTTGAAATAATGGTAAATCATACAAAAGACAAAGGACAAAATGTGTAATACTTTACAGCATCATACTTCATTACATATTTCAATATTTTCAGTATGTATGCAAACTTTATAAAAAATGTTTCAAGCTATTGGTCGAGCTATGAGTTGCAAAAATATTGGGCAAGATGCAGTCGAGCCCAATATTTAAAAAAACTCATAGTTTTGGAAAAAGACCAATGATCTTGGGATTGGTCGTAAATCATCCATTTTACATTATCATGTTTTGGATCCGATATTTTCACACACTTGGACTCCCCAAAACATGATAATGGTTGGATTGAATATTTTTGACATAGACAGGCAGACAGAATGACTGATTAGTATGTTTGACTCCCCTCCTGCAATCCTTTAGCACTTACTACTTTGTGGCCACCCCGAACAAAGTTTTGTGGTCTTGGTGTATTCGACCACATTTGAGACTTTTGGTTCATACAATTTAGACTTTTTTTAAGGTCTCAAATTTTTTCCTGGATTGAGAGAATACAAAGTTATTACTTCAATACCAATTTTCCCATTTTGATGAGGGGAAGTGTGTGTGTGTGGGTGGGGGCATTATGTCAATTATGATCATATGACCTTTTCCGATCATCATTCATTTTACAACAATTTTGGTTTCCTCAACAGAAGGGAGGGCACAAGTCCTAACAACTTCAACTATCATTTGGTTCCACCTCTACCAACTTTTGCTAACCACATTTTCTTCCATTATTGTGACATGACACACATATCCGATATTACTTCTAATTGCATGTATCCATTCAACTATTATGGCACTTAAAAGTTTAAACTTTTCAGTACCTATGATATGAGACTCGGAATGACTTAATCATATAGCACCTTTTTATTGATGAGCGCCCCCCAATATTTAAAAATGTTGATATTGTTTCACACCCAAACAAACACCAACGGGTGCTTGTAACTGCTGTAACAACTATCCCTGTGAATGTGCTCGAAATGTTTTAGGTGTCACAAAAGAAGCATTATTTGTATTAAATAATTATTAGTTATATATTCCCGATGATAAGCACCGGGCCTGCTGAAGCTTCCAATATGAAAGCCGGAAATAAGCCTGTCGCCTCAACCCTGTCCTTGGATGTTTTATATGGTTCAGGCAAGTCAATTGAGAGGTCATTTTCTTGAGGTGGCACTATTTCATCATGGATGGTCATAAACTTAGCATTTCCCTCTGCCGTAAAGTTCAACAATCTGGGATCCCAAGTCGATTTCAAAACGCTATTTTGATTAAACACCATTTTTTAGCATACTCGGTCGGCAGTGTATTTCAACAATTACAACTAACTGCAACCACAATATCTCAAATGGTGAAAATTGGGGCGCTCTTCAAATGTACTGTTAATGCATTACGACTGTGTAGTGAATGGACACAGGTACGGAGACTACTATTCGTTTTTCTTTTCGGTGGTGTTAGGGCATCGTGGTGCTTCTTGGATGGCATCGAGACATGGTACCTGATTGACGGCCCGCTCTGCCGTCTGCATGATAGTACATGTGTACACAGAAACGCTCTGGCTGCTCCCCTTCCACCGCTTCCAACCGCTGGCCTTTGTACAAGCTAGCCAAGTTCCAAGTGTGTGGTTGAGCATCTGCCGAGCTCCCTCACCCCCACGCTCTTTAGCAGTCTAAAGTGGAGAATCACCCTAATGAGAACCGGGCAGACAAATCATATGAGACAACGACTGGAATATTTTTTTCCCTAGAAGCCTTGACTATGTCCTGCAACTTTGTACCATTGTATTTCTTTTCAGTTCTTTCAAACTACTGAAACCAAGAGCAGATAAGAAATTGAGAAAGCAGTTATAGCGTTTTATTGCTCTAATTTCTGCTAGAACTATCTTACTTTTCCGCTTCCAACTCTTTTCTTGACATTTTAAACCTTCCTAAATTATGTCACTCTTTGGTGTTACTACTATTTTTTGCCCCACAAACTTTTAAAATCCTCACCAACAAAGCTGAAATATGTACCATTCTTTAGAGGAATAGCTTTTAGCTTCACACCTTTTATCTTGATATTATAATTATCAGTATTAAAGGGCTGACTCAGAGATTTCCCAATGCGGGCGCACTCAATTTCAAACAATCAAATTTTGTTGTTTTGCTATGCATACTGCTTGTCCTATACTAATCACTGTGTGAATACTAAGCTAAACGAGTCCGTCAGATACTAAAATCACACACTTTGTATATTCGTGTGCCGAATTTTCGTTACTACCGGTATCCTATGGCCGTTACACTGTGCTAATATTTACTACTGTATAAAACGCAATCCGATCAACTCTGTACTTTGCAATAGCTTTTTGGCTTTTAGGATTTTAGGATGTTTTGTCACTGATATTTTAACTCCTGCACAAAAATTATATAACCGTATTTATCCTACTAACCCCGGTCTTACCTTGTTACAATTAAATGGAAGTAAAATTCCCCCAAAAATCACCTACACCAGTTTATAAAGTTCTGGGGGTCCGATGTCTTATACATGAAATCCACGATCACCACTTTGTACTTTGAAGTATTGAGACCAACAGCGATTAATGATCGGATTAAGAAGTCCTGGCCTTAATCATCGGGATTTAGGGAAGCTTAAACTCTTTTCTTGATTGGTTTTAAATCCGCAAATCGTGAGGGGGGGCGTTTATTGAGCGGGGCGTTTATTAGGCACACCGGTATGTCACAAATCCTGACTCGCCTTTACTACTGACATAATCGTATTATACGGTACTTGCTAAGAGCATTAAAGCCAATCAACATTAAAATGGTGTGTAAACTTTTCTCAGAATTACCCTAATGTGTCGATTCACATGGAATCAGATTAATTCCCATCATTGATTTCGGCAGAACTTCCAAATTACTCAATTTTTCCTATTTTTTTACTGGATCAGTATTCTCAATGTTTTTCCTTACAACATAAATTACGTACGCTTTGTATTTTCAGTATTGTATCCACTATCTTTAGGATTCTTCCTGGTTTTCTTATCGTGTCTAAACCGGTGGTTGCTCAGATATTTCCCGCCAGAATGGTACAATGTCTGCTGCTTCCTGAAGTCCGCAACGTTTTGTGTGCATTGTTGCTCCACAATGGGCAGACCAGATATGTTCCATTGTCCGTGGGGCTGTTCCACAACCACAGTAGTATCCTGTCTGCTTCCAGATGCCCCACTCGCAAGGACACCGTAATCAGCCGTTCTGGTTCTTCATCGTTGAGCGCTCGCATTCTCCCATGATGAGTCAGTTCCAGGTGGGAAAATGCTCACCAGTTCATCCGAGAGATTTGCCCTTGGTTATGGCAATTCTTCCTGTTCTTTCCACAGCACTCTCTTGACCCTCCTTAGAGACTTGTTTCAAGATGGTGGACTTGTTAAGAAACTCTCTTCTGGTTTAGCGGTAATGGCAAGCGTATCCGGTCAAGAGATAGGGTGCTTCACTTAGATACTTGGCACTACGCTCTTGCAATGCTCGCTAAACGCTTCGACATGTCTGGTGGAGGCCATTACCGCTAGGATGTATAATTTTCCATTGGTGTTGGACGGAGCTCCTGTATAAGCCTGCCATAGGCAGTTAATCTGAATCAGCGCTTGGCATGTGTTGATATTTCCCATACACGGCAAGAACACTCTGCACAGGAGTAGCACAGGGCAATGCCGTCGATCTTAGAGGGTATGTGGGCGCGCACCCCATCTTGTGCCCGTGAGGTTTATTCTTTAGTGTTCATTACTTAAATCGGAAACATACTCCTTGCAGCATAGAAGTTTACCACTTGTTTGTTCTGATATGAACAAAATACATCACCAATTCATTGTTGAGAAGAAATATTGAAAATTGATTCACATCATGACAATATCGTTCTAACTTAAAGCCATCATTGTTCTGCACTCCTTCTATACCTGATTCACATTACTTATAAGGTTTCCACAGTTTCATTTGCTATTTTTTGGCAGCCATTCTAACCCTCTATGCTAATTTTAAATTTAAGTCTAAAGGGAGAAGCGCAGTTTTGCTAACCCAAGAAATAAAATCATAAAACAAACACTCCTGTACTGGTTACTTGGTTCCTGGTCTGGAAGATGCTAAGGCTAAAATAGCCTCAGGTTACTTGCAGGTTACTTGAAGGCTAACCTAGCCTGCAAGTGATTGACTCAAAGCGGCGCAATTTAAAACAAAAACCATACACTTTTCTGATACGGACTTTGTCGATTGGTGGCTATAAAAAAGTTTGGCATGATATTTAAGAAAAATCCTGCAAATCTCCCACGAATTTTTGTGGTCCCCCCCAATTTGTTGCACGGGGACTATAGCAATGCTCTGCGTCCGTGCGGGTTGTGTGTGGCGTCCCTCACGTATCATTTGAACTAAAGCAAGTTGGAATCCATCTTCGCAACTAGAGTTCTCAGTAGGCGGTGGGTGGATACAGTGGGTCATATGGCATGGGTCAAAGGGTCCAATTGGATAACAATCGGTCCAAAATGCAAATAATAGGCTAAAAGAGGCTAAATAAGTTGTCAACATGTATCTTTTGATTGGAGCAAGTATGGGGGTGTACCTCTTCGCACCCATAGATTCACCAGTAGGCTGCGGATGATTCTGCGAAGGTCATTGGCATTGGTCCAGACGGTCATGGGGGTCAAAATAGGCAAAAATGGATTTAAATGCTATTTCCTTATCCTGTTGGGTGGATATGAAACCTGTGGTGTGGTCCCCATTCATGCCGAAATTTTGAGGTCATTCACGGTCATATATGTCATCCAAGGGTCAATCACTTACCTAGTGTAGGAGATGAAATGGTGGGTGTAGGTCACATTCAGTCCCAAAAATTTTGAATGTCTTTCAAGTCTCCTCGAAAGTCATCAAGTCCATGCCCTTAACAGTGGTAGTAGGATGAAAATGGTGGGTGTTGGTCCAATTCAGTACAAAATTTGAAGAGGGTCATTTCAAGTTCACTCCGAGTCATCCAGGTCAAATCACTTAACTGGTGGGTAGCAGATGAAAATTGGGTGGTGTGGTCAACAATTCTACACAAATTTTTGAAGGTCATCCGAGGCCATTCAATCAATCACTTAACATGTGGTATAGGCTGAACATTGGTGGGTGTGTTACATTCAGTACCACAAATTTGAAGGTCATTTCAAGCTTCATCCAAGTCACTCACGTACTGTGGTAGGAGGATAAATTGGGTGGGTGTATCACATTCAGTGGCCAAACAATTTTGAACGCATTTCAAGTCACCGAGTCATTCAGGTATGCTATCAAAAGTCATTCAAGGTCAAATCACTTCCAGCTTGGTCGAGGAGGGAAATTGGTGGGTGTGGTCCCATTCATACCAAAAATTTTGAAGGTCTTTCAAGTGTCATCTGGGTCATCCAGGTCCATCACTTACCATGTGGTTGAGGGAAATGTGGGGTGTGATCACCATTCCTGTGCCAAACTTTTGAGGTCATGTGATGTCCTGCGGTCATCCAGTCAATCACTAATATGTGGTGGAAGGATGAACCTTGGTGGGTGTGGTCACCATTCGGTGCCGAATTTTTGAGTCATTTGAGGCCTATGGGGGTCATTTCAAAGTCAATCTAAACATGTGTTAGGGTGAAAATTGGTGGGTGGGTCCATGTCTACCAACATTTGAATCATTCTCAGGTGCTCGCTGTCATCCAAGTCATCACTTAACTTGTGTATGAGGGTGAAATTGGAGAGTGTGTCATCATTCGTGCCAAAAATTGGGTCATTTCAAGGTCAGGTGGGGTCTTTAGGTTCATCACTAATCATATGGTAGGAGGATGAACTTGGGTGGGTGTCCCATCGTGTTGCCTTTGAGCCTTGCAAGGTCATGTGGGTCTCAGAGGTCAAATCACTTAACATTGTAGGGATGAAACGTGGTGGGGCCATCACATCTCCCTGGATCTTAATTGTTTGCTTTCTGTTCTTTTAGCTCCGCACTGGCCCGGGGGACCTTTCGTGGTGGCTAGACCCGCACTATGTTCCTTGATATGGTGCACATGACCTTGTCCGTTTGAAACTCCAACAGTTTGACCGTTGTTTATTCTGTGACTGGTGTGGTATCACAATCAGGCTTTTGGTGTAACCATAGAGCTGCCATCAGTGCTATCAATTGCAGGGGCAGTATGACAAATCGTCCAAATCTCACTTTTGTTTTAACTCTTTGGGATTTTTTTCCCATTCATTAAAGCAGTTACATGAAATTTTACACACTTATCCCCTTTATAAGCAAATTAACTAATTTTCACATTTTTAAAAATCCCCTGCCATCCATCACACACTGCTTATTCCTTTTAATCTGGCTTAACTGTGGGTAATTACAGCTCAAGATGAATAGTCCTTAAGACTGAGGATAAACCCGCATCATGCCTGAACTAATACAGGCACAGGCCACAACATATCTAGAATCTCGGATGCATGCGCTGTACGGGGACTTCGAACCGGACCTTTCCTTTCTAGCGAGTTGCTCTACACCTCTACCAGAAACGTCCTGATACCCAACATTCAGTATGAATACGCTGGTAAGCGGTTGGGTACAACACCACACTAACGTATATGGATCGAGTTCACTTACCGCAAGCTGACATGGTATCATTCAGGAGCTATAGAGGCTCAACGCCTCAGACAAGCAAATCAGGATGATAGATCTGTTAGATCTTTTCCCACTTTTTGTTGGAAATCTGACTGGGAGTTGGTTTTCATGAACTGCCCTTTAAATTTCTGACTCCATTGCTGTTACACATGCACCCTATATTACTCTGTCCGTACAGTCCAGTAGGGAGTTACAATCATGAGGACGCAATCTCAGCGCTCGTAATGCCACAATACGCAATACTCTAGTCCGTCCCGTGACAGTCAGGTCAAAGAGCCGCAAGAGATTGACAGGTGCGTGCTGGCTTATTCTATAACAGAGACAAATATCGTTCTCGTTGAGAAGAAGCTACGATTGGAGACTGTTAGGGAGATTTTCACTCACTACGTTCATGGGACCAGTATAGTTTTTATTCCTCATTCGAGCAAATTCTACCAAATTACAACTGTGGTAAACAAAATCTTTGCAGCGCCTTCTAACCCTGGTATATTTCTAGTTTAAAGTGCAGAGAGATTTTTTTTAGGATACGAATTCTCTCAAATTTCACTGGATCGTTGTAGACCACCTCCGAGAAGGTTGCGGGTTTTATTGGCAACGGTGACAAAGAAAACCGCAACCTTGTTGTGGCACTTGGTGCTCATCCCGTAATCGGTTCCCTAGAACCCTTCTTTAGCTTTCTGTCGTGCAGACAGAACTACTAAATCATCACTTATTACTCCAAAGGCTATCGGACTTATTTCCGTCAGGTGTGATCTATACCTTGGTACATTCCAATTGTATACCGGCGGGGTTCGAGAAATATTGGAGGCGCTTCTTCCTGGCAATCTCATCATGTCTCTTTAGGTGTTGTGATGCAGATTGCCTGGGTGTGTACCCGATTAAACAGAAAAGTAGTTGGGATTTGATATCATATAAAGTCCAATTTTTCTCATCCATCCTGAAATTTTAGCCTCCAAATCCAAGCTTCTGGGATAGATGAAACCCCAACCATTTTTGGGGGTTCCATAATATTAACTGTTATATTCTAAATGAGCATACATGTGATTTTTGACTTTCATATTAAAACCCAACAGAATGTGGGACGTAATGTTTGTTTTGGTAATTTTTGAGAGGCCCGGCTTGTGTCTTAGTTGAAACGTAATAACGATCGGAACACCACCTTTACTTCAAAGAGTATCCAACCGAGTGAGGGATCGTTCCTGTGTAATGCAAGATGGTGTCATTAAGATCAGATGGCTGCCAATGTGTGGCATCTGTGCGCTGCATGTATAGTATACTGTCAATTTTTCCTTTCTGATCAGTAACTCTTGAAATGATTCTGCAAGAGGCGCCACAGTCACCTAGGACCCTTTCAAGAGCCACTGAACCAAAGTCTTTGTCATATAGTCTGTTTGTGAAATTTCTGACAATGCCGCTATGCACTTATGACCTTTTTGCACTCAATGAACAAGTTGTAGTGTTGGAGAAGAGAAATGTCTCATACCCCACCCTGTTGGCTCAAAACACCCGCAAAACAAACATGGCAGTTAACAAAGCATCACTTTACATTGGAGTCAACCATATTATAGAATACAGCCTACTCGACCATGTCAGTTTTCTCTAGTTCATACATCTTGTTCTTTCATTGATTATCCTATGGCGACACCATTCTATCTGAACAAATGTAAATCAAGTACCACCTCACTTCATTTGTAAAAAACACGCACAAGCATTCTTGACCCACTAGCGCCTGCTTTTTTCCTCCACTTTTTTCACTCCTGACAAGTTTGAGTCCCTATGAAACCTTTGACTGCTATGACAGGGTATCTACCTTTAACCCTCCATGACATGAGAGTCTCTATCTGCTGTCTATGATTGAGCTTGATGTCACTTGGAGTTAAGGGACATTCATATCCACAGCCCCTTCCCTCCCCGACTTACCCTCAAAAGTTGAGATTTTATATCATTTTGAACATTGTTCCTAATCAGCCAGTGACCTGTTCCTTAATATTACGTGCAACTCGATCTACATTTGTACTCTTTGAAAAATCATAATTTTTATTTTCTTCTGTCTGTAACAACAAACCGCAGAAATTAACAACCGTGTATGGGGCACTGCCATGCAAATAACCTTGTGCTCCGGCTCAAAGGCACTGTCAGAAGCAACTGAATTTTGGAAATAACCTATTCTCAAGGATATCTAGTGATCTATATAACATGAGGTGCCCCCCCCCCCCCCCCCCCACCCCCCCCTTAGATCACAAATTCACCTTTATGGCGTACTATGCTGATGCATTTAAAAGTTGACTGCACCTGTCACAACACACACTACGAACGAATACATACCACAACGATGGATATCAATAATTGATTCGATGTGCTCCAGCATCCATGCCTTGAGAGGAAAAGTTGCCCCCACCTGTGAAATTCAACACTGCATTGAAAAAAAATCATTTTCTTAGCAATCAAGGCTCAATAGGCCCAAAAAGTTTCCGTAACCTGACCGACCCTTGAACCTATCACCAACTTTAAGGTGCTTGTTTTCCGATTTATGTCTAAAATTGTGTTCTCTACGATAATGGAGCCGCCTTGCACAATCGGCCCCATCACTAACGGGGAAACACCTGCGGTTTTGATGCCGCACAATAATGCATATTGCAAAGCAATCAATACAGGGTATCTGAAACTCTGGAAGCACACTATTTCTTCAGAAGAATGGAAAACTGAAAAGGGTTTCTTCCGCATTTCTTCCGGAAGAACGAAGCAATTGGAAGAAACGGGAAAATGAATATATTATGAACAAACAAAATAATTACACATAATCCATCTGCTTTGCACGTAAAATCAAATCAGCTATGTCAGTTACTTTAGCTTATTTTACATATTTTTTTCCCCTTTTCTGCTCCATACATAAATTGTTCCCTCTACATTGCGCCTTCAGGAAACCCCTAGTGAAACAAATGAAATCTTGCACTTGAGAGCGCCACTCCTACTGCACCATCAGGTTTTTTCACAATGTGCAGATGTCCAGGTTCGCCTAGGACCTTCCCGGTCACATTTAACAAAATAATGGGTAGCTCTTACTCTTACATTTTCAAGGCATCTAAGAATCGGAGATAAGGAGTTCACACCCTTGTACCAATCACAATGCCGCTATTTTGTGGGCGCAACTTCTAGGGTGCATAGGTTAGGGACCTAAGTTTGCTCCGAAATCATAGTCATGCGAATGTGGGATTGGGGGGAAGTTCCACACTGTAACGAATGCACCGGATGACCCAATTTGGTTCTATCTGGACTGGGAAAAAAGTAATGGGAAGAAATGACAAAAGGGAGGTAAGGGGAAATAGGCGCCATGACAGACGAATGGGACAATCTGAAGTTACAACAAAATGTTTAACCCGTTTTCCAGCAACAACAGCCACAATGACATGACAAGTGACCTATGTGGTCTTCTCAGCGACACAAAAACCACCCCACACCACAAAAGAAATAAAAACGCAGCCCCTCACCAAGCATCAACACCTAAAAATATGCCAGGCACTGAGGTCCCAATGGCCAAGTCAAGATGTCAAGTGATCAACCATCATCTAAACTACATACCCATCATGTTTCACACACAGAGCCAAAGTTGTGTCATAAATGAGGGACAGTTAAGACAAAGATCAATTTTGCAACTTTTTGTGGTCAAAATTTGACCACAATTTCAGTGGCCATGTGCTTGTTCTGCCCCCGATACCCCTACTACCATGAACATAACCACAATGTTCAAGTGTATTAAAATCATCCCAAAAGAGTTTTGAAAGAACAAAAACACCCTCCTTGAATTATCTCCACACCACCTCCCACCCACCTTCACACACACCCACAAGGCCGTTGTACCGCCCTGAATACGTTCAGGGGACCCCCCAACACCCCCCTACATCAAACGCGAAATCAGAGACCAAATGCCACGGCAGCAGCAAGTACAGCAGGAATTGATACAGACATGCCAATGAAAAACTATAGTATTGTAAATCTGAAAAAAGAAGGGAATATACAAATTGGACAGATGAATTACAACAAGAAAAGCCTAATTACAAGTGGTAGCAATGGTGCCATGATATATGTTGGAACATATAATGGCATGCCCATGGCAATTAAACGTGTTCAACCTCACTTCAGTGTTGATGAGATAAAGATACACAAACTGCTTGAAGATCATGAGACCCCTAGCAATCTGTTAAAGACAGTTGGTATGGAGGAAGATGATGATTTTGTATGTATCTCAACTCCTCTCTGTGAATATAATCTAGAGGAAGTTATAGAACAGAAATCATGTTCCACGATGACAGATGATAGAGCTAAGATCAAGATGTACACATCTCTCCTGGAAGGCGTGCATGAACTCCATAAACTCAACATCCTTCACAGAGACATCAAGCCCAGAAATGTGCTCATAGGTAAGCATACATTATTTTCCTGCATTATGGCCCAAGATCCATGAACCACTTCACTAACTGAGCAAAGTCCTAAAGTTTCCTGTGGGACCATCCTCGATATCATGGTAAATTCCCGGTAAATTATTTTTGAGAAATTTTCACTTGTGATGTCTAGCCATCGGGTCGGGGCATGTCCCCACTTTGCCCTCCTAGAAAAGCACCAAAAATATGAAAATTCTATACTTATACTCACAAAACGTACCCTAAGCACGTATTTCACATGGCAAGAAACACACCCTAAGCACATATTTTGGTTGATTTTGCTAGTACATTGGGCTTGATTTTGCTACCCTTAATGAGTGTTTTGGTTTAATTTTAAAACCCTAAACAAGTAATTTGCATGACAGTTTAAAAATACACCCTAAACAAGTGATTTGACATCATTTTGCTACCCTAAACGAGTATGTTTATAAAAATGTGCCTTTAACCACTTATTGTAACTGGCCCTGATAAAGGAAATTTTTACACATGATTTCATTGAAGTGTGATAGCCAACAATAGCCATGTCCTACACCCCATGGACTTCCCAGCAACAGTCCCCTTAACCTGCTTGAAGGATTAGCCTTGATGTCCAACTCATGAAACCCCACCATCATCTCATTAACATAACAAGGTGAACTTGTATTTACGCGATGCGTATGATATGTCCCCGCCGACTGCCGTGATCACTAAGAAGTGACAAATTGAACTACATCAGACCACCTCCCTTAAAGTCTGACTCAGAGATTTCGAAATATTATTTTGTGTAATAATGAAAAATAATCAACTAGAACTAAAGATAGTAACCTAAAATACACAATTCCGAAATTTGAGATGAATCGGATTTTTTGTTTTAACGCAGTAAACATTTATGTGTAGTATTACGTCCCATAGGATACTGTGTATAACAAAAATTGCGGATCCGGAATTTTATAACAAAGTTGTGATTTTCTATATAAAGGAATTTGATTTAAGCTTAGCAATTTCACACAGTGATTAGTATAAGGACAAGCATTATGTACATGCAAAAAAACACAATTTTTTTGGAAATTGAGGGCGCCCTCCTCAGGAAATCTCTGAGTCTGCCTTTAAATCTAGCCAACACTCCACTTGGGACCACAAGACCACCCTACTTAAACCATGCAATGTCTAAATTGGAATTTAGAGTGAACAGGATTAGTAAGTGCAGTGGAAGTATGAGTGCGAGTGAAATATGAGTGCGAGTAGCTTGATGACAAGCAATAAAGAGCGTAGATGATGCA
>JAMKCH010018353.1:0-21450 GCA_023653785.1 Ophioderma brevispina
TGTAAGTGGCTAAGCGTAACGCGCCGTATTTGTCAAGAAATTATGATTTTTATGCTTTGTTTACTAATAAAAGTCGGGATCCGACTTTTTTTAGACGCAATAACAGTCGCAAATGGCATCTTCAGGACCGCTTTAAAATGCTTAAGTGTCTGTTTTTCACAATGAACAGTAATGTAAGGTGTTGATATGACCTAACACTAGCAATTTAGGGACAAAATGGGCATTTTGATTTTGGAAAAAAATGACTGATAGTGGCTTTAATGTCGCCGGCGACATTAATTATAAAATCGTTCTGATCGTTCTGTTTACCCATAAGGACGCTGATTTGGTCTTAATCATTCAGGTGAGGGCTAATGTATATGAAAGCTTTACAACCATGCAAAAATATCAATTTTGAAAAATCTTGAGGGCGCACTATTTTTCAAATGTGCCAGTGTCTCTTTAAAGTGTCATATCAATGAATCAAAACCCGAAATCTTTAATTTATTACGATTTTCACGTCAAAAAAAGGTTCCACAGCACCAAACAAGGGTGTGGAGCACTTTATTCTGATTATGTCGATGCACAAGAGAAAATAAAGAACACAGTCAACAGACAGACGTCGTTTAGGGATTTGATCTAGTCGCGTCGCGTCTCGGACGGCACGGCAGTTCAGACCACGAAAGATTCGTATAAATAACAAGTGCACCGTTACAGGGTGAGTCAATACTTGAATTACCTAAGCCAAAACGTGTACTCTCTAAATGTAAACGAGTGAAAATTTCACTCCCCAAAAGAGTGAAACTCTTGTAATCCACTCCAAAATGAGTGGTTTGTACTATCTTGGCTGATTCGTAGTCGAAATTTTAGCCAATAAGCAGATGGTAATCCGGACAACACGAAAACGAGTGGAAATCCACTCTTTGTGGATTGATGTTCACTCATTTTGAGTGGGAATTCGCTCTTTTTAAGTACAAACCACTCATTTTGGAGTGGTTTAAAAGAGTTTCACTCTTTTGGGGAGTTAAATTTTCACTCGTTTACATTTAGAAAGTATCTCTATGTCTCCACTAATTGCATTCAATGTGCGATAAATTACAGACGGAATCTAGCTAAGAAAAATATTTTAAAATAATGAATTCCATACCACATTCACCTTTACTAATTGAAAAAAAAATATTGTATACCTACAATGTACAGAATATCTGCCTTTGCTATGAACCCCAACTTTCATTGAAGGTAAGTCACCACATGCTACGTACAATTGGGATTTTTAATCGACCTAGCACATGTCAGATCAATATTTTTAATTCTATTACCTCTGCTGCCCATTATTGAAAATGCAGCATTCTGATTGGTCAGTTTACTGCCCATTATTCTGCAATAATGGGTCGCCAATGCATTTTCTTATTAAATCAAGCTGTTTTCGACAATAGAATAGAAATAAAGGGTTTGCAGTGTCATTTATGGGCTCATAATGTATCCTAGGCCTGAAAAACTTTCAAATAATGGACTCGGCTGCGCCTCGCCCATTATTTAGTTTTTCCGACCTCGGACACATTATTCGCCCATAAATGATACTGCATCACCCTTTATTTCCTAAACATGTCTATATAAATCAACAAAAGCAATGGTATGTAAGTTGCTGTTATGCTGTTCAACATCTGCCAAAATATATTTACCCATATGTGTTAAAAATGCAACTTCACTTTGAAAAGAGGTTAACGGAAATGTGTGATTTCTCGAGAAACATTACCTAACAAAATACTTTCTAATTTACCCTTTAATAAATAATTATGGTTTGTAAATCTTATCAACCTCATTTTAAGTTAAAAAACCAGGACATTTACAGAAAACTTAATTGAGATCAGGATTCTCGATTTTCACATTTTGAAGGAGTTTTGTTCTTTAAAAAATAAATCTAACGGTACTACCAAAATATTAATAGTGAAAAAAAGGACGTGGCTTAAGAAACGCACATTTATTTGCCATTTAAGTTGTTTTTATATTTCATATTGTTTGCTTTCTTTCTTTCTTTCGTTCTTTCTGCTTTCTTTCTTTCTTTCTTTCTTTTTTCTTCTTTCTTCTTTCTTTCTTTCTATATTTCTTCTTTCTGTCAATATTCTTTCTTTCTGTCTTCTTTCAATATTTCTTTTTCTTCTTCTTCTTTCAATATTCTTTCTTTCTTTCAATATTTCTTTCTTTCTTTCAATATTTCAATATTGACTGTACAGTTTTTGCTTCAATCAATTCAAAGCAACCAAACCCAATTTTACCTCTTCAAATCGCATTTAACAACTATAGCCAGAAAGAGATTTTTTAAATTTGCAAATCATTACCAGTTTGATGTCACGAGTGCAGAGATGTAAGTTTGCAGGAAATTTCCTGAAATTCAGGATATAGAATTCTCAGTTCAGGAAATACATCCTTAGTAAAAAGATGATGAAATTCCGAATTTGGTCCATTTCAGGGTCTCCAGTAACTTTGTACATCCCTGCGAGTGGTAAAGAATCTAACTTACAATCAATAAATAAATAAATCAATATTCGCCTCGCTACGCTCTAGTGATGCAATTATGTAACAATTGATAGCAGAGAGATAGTAGTTTGCGAAAACCTTTTTCTAGCCATTATAACATGTAAAATTGGGTTATTTTACGGGAATTAGTAATCTTTCGCACAAGCTTTATTCTTACTCCGAATTTGTGTTTAACCCATAATAAAGCTGTGTACCTCTAGTCAATATCAAATAGAAATATTGCATTTCAAATGATCACCAGATAGTGCCATTTAAAAGAGGAGATCAGATCGGTATCCAATTTCATAACGACTTTACTCTTTAACAGATGAAATATCTGAGGCATAATTTTACATTCAAAGTTGTTGCTTTTCTTAAAGGAAATATGTCAAGATTGTTGTCAGGCCTCAGTTTGACTTACATCATAAAATAATGTACATACATCACGATATCCCGAAAAAATTAATACAATTTTTGTGCTAAATTAACAAAATAGAGCATTTTAATTTTTGCGTTTTTGACATACGAAGAAAGAAAACAGCGGGGGATTTTCGCCACGGCGTCATTGATAAAAGGCGCCCCAATGTTGCTCTCCTCGTGACGTCAAAGTGGATGACCAAAACATCGTGTTTGCTCGAATTGTTTAGTTTGCTGACACTTTGTAATATTGATGGATTAATTGAAAGTAATTAAATAAAATGTGAATGAAATAGTTAGAGAATGACATAGTTTGTTTCTATTCGTGTTGTTTTAATTATTATTATATAAAAACACATCGATCGCCAGTTATAGGTAAAGTGGCAAAACACTGCGATATGTGGTCACAACGACGTAAATTATGATGGTCATCACTTTGACGTCACCATTTGCCTGAGATGTGGATTTGTCGGAACCGTTTTCGAGTAAGCTATTGGGCGGAAAATTAAAGGCAAATAATATCAACAAATGTGGACAATTTTCAACTTATTTTGATTTAATGTAATCTACGTTACTTAAGCTTTCCATCCATACCAAATTTTACAGAATATCAAGAATTACTGACAATTTCCTTTAAGAGCGATGTGAACCCAGGATCTCGTTTTTCGCGCTCATTACCCAATCAATGACCAGAGTTGTGGTAATTTTATTTAAAAAGAAAATATCACAGCATAGTGATTTTCAGAGGGGGGTCCATCTTGGCCCCCTTTATTGCACCAACGGGAGTGCAGAAGGACCTATGCACTTGAAGTTTTAAAGGTGCAATGAGAATTTTACACCTCAGTTGTCCCTAAAAAATTGAAAGTACTGATTTTTGCCCTGATGCAAAGCTTTCCATCAAAAATATCCCCACCTGAAAAGATTAAGCTGAGAAATGCTTCTTTGGTATAAAACTTGTAAAATCTCTAATTTCGTATAGGATCAAATTCGAAATTTAGCCTTTGTTTTACATTGAAATATTAGCAAATCAAATCATTTTTTCCCTCTCTTTTAAGACATTTCTGTAGCCAATACAAGGTAAATAAATCTATTGAGTGTCTAATCTATATGAAATTACTATTGTGACACAATATTTTGGTGTCTCAAAATCTCTCGTTGCACCTTTAACCTCGTGGGATATCTTTGTGTTCCCAAACATAGGTTCTGTAAAATATTTCGCCTTCCTAACGAATTTGTCTATACGAAAACAGCAAAGGATACACCCCGTACTTCGTACGTCCCTGATGGCTTAAACTGCTTTTACAACGCCATAGAAAACACACAATACACTCAACGCAAACTTAAAGGTGCACGAGTGTTTTCCTTGAATGAACAAGATCGAGAGGGGTTCGGTAGCTGCAGTACATGATTCCCTGATGTGAGGTTTTGTAGAGGCCTGGTTACCGTCACATTTTTTTTTTTTTTGGCGGGGATTTTTTCCTTAATTTGGAAAGGTTTTTTTTTTCGTTAATTTGGATTTTCTTTTTTCTTTTTCTTTTTTCTAAATTTTTTCCCTTGAATTGGTTTTTATTCAGATTTTGTTATTATTATTATTTTGATCTTTCTGTTGTTTTTGGTTTGATTTCTTTATTTGAATTGTTTAACTTATTTAAATGCCTTTGTTTGTTTTTGTTTATTTGTTTTTGTTTTGTTTTTTGGTATTCTTTATGCACTATTAGCTCCATTGTTCAAGAATGTCTCGAAAGTTGTTTTTGAATCTAGAACATGCAGTTGCTAAAGGTCCCATACCGTCTGATTGGGATTGTTACCAACAGACGGAATAACACAAAAACCTGATCACTCCCAGAACTGCTTCCGCGGCTGAAAATAGTAAGTGTATAGAAGAATGAACTGAATGTACAGTGCAACGAACTGCGCTCTGTACAGTGCCCATAACTCTGCCTATTTTATACCATATCTTGGACGAGAATGTTTACTGGCAATAGCTCCGTACCCGGGGGCACTCCCATCTTGGAGGTGACGTGCATGTAAGGCTGTTAAGACCCCCATTTTCAAAAAAAAAAAAAAAAAAAAAGACCCCATATCAATTTCATAGGGGTTTGACCCCCCCCCCCGGGGGGGGGGCTCCATAGTAGATGGGCTCCATCTGGCATATGATTGGTCAATGTGATTCCACGTCATCATTTTGTATACACGCAGCCAAAAATTGAGCTCCGCGGGGCATAGTCGTGTGGACGTCTACCGTGCTTAATCGCTGAAAAAAATCATCTTTCCATTTGTCATGTTTAGGAAACCACCGGGCAATAGAGTAGCACTCTACTTTGTGTTTTTCACATCCGAGATAAAACATAAAGTTATGATTGAATAGGGAATTTGGAGGGGAAATCCCCATATATTCCAATGTAATCTTTTATTGGGCCATCAGTCAAAAAGGCGTCGCTGTTTGATATAACATGGCTAATATAATAGGAAGTAAGTAGGCATTAGTTAGGTCTACTATACAAACTCAAAGAAAATAATTTTAACATTTTCATGATAATAAAATGTCAAAATTTCAAATAAGTCAGTCTGTACATTTTACTCAACTCCTGCAAACCATAATAGGGCTTGTGAAGTAGGCTTACTTTCCCGACACTACTTAAGTATTGTAGACATGAGGAGATTTCCAGAAAGAAACGCCCCCAATTTTGTCGAACCACAGTTTTTTTGCATATTTGGAATGCTTACCAATGTATTAGATCACACCTGAAGCGAATAAGCCGAATACGCCGTCTTTATGTAATTAGATGATGATTTAGTATTTTCTGTCGTGCACGACAGAAATTCAAAGCATGGTTTTCTATGGGGACGATTACGATAGCAGTCAAGTTCAAAACAAGGTTTGCGGTTTTCTCTTGTACTTGTTTGTTCAATAAATTTTTGGTGGTCTACAACCAATCCAGTGAAATTTGAGAGAAATTCGTATCCTCAAAAAAATCTCCTCCTGTCACTTTAACCCAACAACGCGACGGCAATCACACGCTTATATTTATGAAACATATAGCTTTAAAATATACGTTCCGGGTTTTAGGTCAGGGGGGTATCTGGGTCTGTTGGTCGGGTAACAACCCGAATTACAGAGAGCCCGTGACCGGACCAGGTCTCAAGACTTGCAATGTCTGTGTCTTTCTCAGTCTCGCATATTGGGGTCGAGTTTGATTTTTCAGTCTCAGATAGGTTTCAAATCAGCACGATTGTGTTAGAATGATGCGTTTGGTATTGTTATCATGCTGATAACTGAACAAAGTTCCCACAAAGTGGCTCAAATGGACTGAAAAATCCCAGGTTAAAATGTTGTCAGAACCTTTCAAAAATGGTTCTAAGTAGAACCCAAAGATCGTTAGTAGAACTGAATGAGTTATATAAGTAAAACCAAAAATATCTGCATACTCACAGGATCCCCCTGTTTCAGTAGTAAGCATACCAAGTATGAACCTGATCTTTCACTGCACGACAATTTGGAATGCCCTTCATAATGATATCAAAGAATCTAATTCGATAAAACATTTTAAAAATCAATATAAAAAGAATCTAATGTCAATTTATGAGTGAATCTCTGGAGCATTGTGCTGTTTTGTGTATAATGTATGTTCATATCATGTTTCTTGAGTGTTCCTCACCATATCTCGCTTCGTCACACCCTTCTTTTCTACTTCGTCTAAGTGGTACATCTTGTTGTCGTTGCTTTCCATGGTGAGGAGCCCTGAAGAATTACAATTATGTGTTTATCATGTTAATTATGTTATGTTCAAGGGGCAGTCCCCACTGGCCTTCTTGGCCTTTTGACTGTTCCTCCATAATTGTCTTTCTTATTTCTTTGTTGTTTTTTATGTTGTTTTGATTTTTTTATGCTTATGTAGAATTATGGGAAATAAAGAGCGTGAATCTTGAACAAAGCTTGCCAAATTTATACAATGTATAAACACATGCACAAACAAATGACCGGGTGAACTTAAATGACCTTTGGACCTCAACATAAGGTACCTACATTAACCCCCGAGTTTCAATTACATAAGTTTAGATGAACCTGATATGTCCCCACACTAAAACTAAACAAAATTTTAACCAGAGGTATATACCATATGCATACAAATAATGACATTAAATTACATGAAATTAATTACCTTTAAATTTATATTTCAGTTTAGCCCCAATACTGTACAAGTGATAGTAAGATAACGAGCAATGGTGGGTTGAAGAAATAGAGCAGAGCTCGAAATTAATTTATGGTCACCCGAAAGTTTTCTTGTAAAATGGTTGCAAAATGACAAATACAATTTGCTACAGGACAAAATAATTAAAGACACCGAAACAAGTTTACACTGTTCAGTGCCTTTTCGTACTCTATCCCTAAAACGTCCCCAAAACATTTAAAACCCACCACAAAAAATCGCAGTGGGCCCCCAACCCTGCCTGGGTTAGTGGGAAATTGCTTCTAGATCTGACCAACAAAAAATCCGCTACCTCACGCCTTGGCAGGTGATTGTCAGATTTTCTACCAGAAGAAGGCGGGCAAAAAATTTGTAGAGTTTCAGGGAGGGAGAACAGAACAGTACAGCACAGAAGACTGATGCGGAACTTTCTCAATTAACAGTGACTGAAATAGATTGGATCGAGTTCTTTTTAAAATACTGTTTATGCTCATCTTTTGAATATGTTACAACGTTTAGGTATGTTATTGAGAGTTCTCCTTAATTCAATAAGGGGTGATTTCAAAACCCAAAACCGCTTGTGCTCGCTGGTTTTACCGTCGAACCGATCTATTGTACAGAGGGGAACAACGGCTCAGCCGCCATGCCGGTGTGGCAGAGATATGGTCCGCGGGCTCACAGTCAGGGAACAATGGTGAACAATATGGGCAATGATGCAGTTGACTATTCACGCAACATGGAGTTTCACGCTTTATTCCGTTGTAGTATATGGAGCCCGGACTATGATAACTGCCGGACTTGAGTACTTTCACACCGGTGAACCGCGGTTAGGTTTTGAAACTGCCCTTATATAATTGTTTGTTGAACGTGCATTATTAAGGTTTTCAAAACGTTTTCTTATTTTGATTCTAATGCTTAAAGGGCAGTTAAACATAAATACCGAGATCTTTAGCAAAACGTTTTGATGCAGGACGTAATATTTATAAGTTATGTCAATATTTAAACAATTAACACTAAAGGTGTACAGCGTTCTGGGCACTCCCTTTAGAATACACAGGGGAGGGGGTTATGGACTCCTTAACTGAGAAAATCACTCTCTCGTGAGACTTTTCTCATGAAAATTTACACAATAGATCAAACATTAAATCAACAAAAATGAATTGTTATATTATGTTTCGCTCTTGAAATGCGGGGTAAATCGTCAATTTTGGAAGCGCGAAATAGAAAGAACAAAACTCAAAATTGATGTTGTTTGTTTGTTTATTTGCTTGTTTGTTACTTGCTTGCTTGTTTGTTTTTTTGTTTGTTTGTTTTGTGGGGTGTGTGTGTGGTCAGGGTCCCAGAAAGTCTTTTCTCCTCAGGAGCAAATTTTAAAACATCAAAAATTTCTCACGTAGAATCAGAAAATTAGAGTATCTCTATACACCTGTAAACTGTAAGTCCAACGTTAATTGTTGTCAAATTCAATATTTAGATTTTTTACTTCTTACACAACATATCAAACATACCAAATAAATTCATTTCATGGGAAACTTGGCAGATTTGTTTTTGCAAGAGTCCACACAGCTTCTTTTGATACTTGATGGGTTTAAATACATGAACAGGAATAAAGTGCCAAGGTATTATTAGTTCTCTTTCACAGTCTTAGGCTTGATGATTATGACTAATTTTGAAAATCAAGAGCTGTACTGCAGAACCTTTTGTGGACACTTCCCCATATTGAGTCTTAGATGATTATAGCTGTTCAGATAAATGCGGAGTTTCACATGTCTGTTTTTTATCTAAAATATGATACTGAGAAACTTATGTACCACTTTTTTGGGAATGGTAAAATAGTAAAAGATATTTTGTTCATGACACATATTAATTTAATTCTTTGTCTGAAAAACGTTCCTAAAAAAATGTAACATGAATTTTCATTCTTATTCTGAATCTGAATTGAATCTTCCAATATTTTCCTATGTCAATATTATCACATCAGTTTTCCTTCAACTGAAGTTTGAGTTCATGAAAATCTTCTATATGAAATTCAGGGATTATTACATGTGTTCCTTGTAGGAGCTGTTACTAACTTCAAATCTTTTGGTCTACATTTTTCCTCATATAAGTAAATTAACACTATTCAAGGGAATGTTTTCAATATTTTCCCAAGGTTTTTCCTCAATGTCCTTAGTTTTCTTAAACTCATAGATTCCTAGAAATATTTCCCTTTTTTCATTTCTTTCTTCATCTTTTCCTCTTCTCTTCATTTTCTTTCCCTTATTTTTTCTCTTGCAAATTTTTTCTCCTTTTGGTGATTTCCTCAATTCTTTGTTGCCATTCCTAGGAGCGGTGCTCCCTGTCCCGCACTTTTGGGACCTGGTGTGGTGTGTTGTTTGTTTGCTTGTTGTTCGGTTTACAATCTAAACAGGTGCTATATTACCGCGGAATACACAATGTGGAAACTCCCATAGATTTTAACAAGGTTATATTATTTTATATTATTATCATTATACAAGGAGGATTATAGAGAGCGAAATATTGGAGGAGTCTATACTGCATTGTAGTCTGCAAGAATCGTAATCCCCGTCTCAAAATCCCATTGTAAAAGGGGCTCATTGGACCGAATATTTCGGAATGGGCTTCATTGCATTTGTTCTTAAACTTCCAGATAGTGCTTAAAGGATTAGGATTCGAAATTGATGAATAGAATTGGAAAAAAAAATAGGATTCGAATTGCGAAAAAAGAGTGTTCTCTCATTTTTTCTGATAGGCTATCACATATTTTCCATGGTGTATAGTTTAATATAATGGAATATTACACAAGTGTTTAATGTATTCATTTTGAATCACCTAGTGCAAAACAGTTTCCTCTACAGTCCTGTATTATCCATAAAAAGTGGATAATATAATAAACCACCATAGTTTGTACACTTTCTAACAAATCGCCTCGCCTGTCGTTGTGTTTATATCGCTCTCGGCATTTACCATATCATAATTGGATATCCTATGTAAATTTACCAAATTTTCGTATTGTTGGTTTTATAGCTCTGGCGGCGATTTCCTTCCCTTTACATTGGGAAAAATTAATATTACAATTTTACGTCTATATTTTTGGGCATGGGTTTTTTAATAAGTTTTCGTGCTATCACATTAATGTTCCTCCATATGTACAAATTACAGTTATTAAGTATATCCTCGTTAAAAAAGTTAATTTAGGTGTTAAGACATTATTTAGCTATTTATAATAACCAAAAACGGTCAGTTGATTTATAGATGTTTTTATGAGTGCATTCTGATAATCAGCTAAATGGTGCGAGGAAATGAACAAAGGGAAAAAAATAATTTAAATTTGCAATTTGAGTGTCCGTTATTGTCTTGTGCTTTGCAGTACGCAATACGGATGTTCCGGGTCCTTATGAGCCTACTTTCAAATGTGCAAAAGTTGAACTACGGAAATCCGCAGCCTCGTCGAATTTGAGAGATAGACATAGTAAACTTTTAATATTATACCGAGTTTTTTGTTAAGAAAATAATATCTCGTTTAATTATATTTTTATTTTCCTTCCAGTTTTATTAAACCTTGGCAAAACCCACTGAGTTGAGCACGCAATACTATCTGCAAAAAAGTGTAACGTGTAAACTGTGCAAATGTATATTATGAGTTTAACACATTGACCCAGGATTTCGTTTTCGCGCGCCAGAAAAAAAAAATTTTCACACTAAATTGTTTTGCCTAAAATTTTACTATACTGCCTAAATATCAGTTTGCGCATATTTGGTGGAAAAAATTAAATTGGCCATGGCGGGTTTTTACTAATTAGGCATATCAAGCATTTTGGTGGCACTATTCAAAATCTTTTGCCACTTAACGTACTGGATACTTTTTTGAATTTTTATCAACAATGTAATTGTATTTTAAGTCCTACTATTATGAGCCAAATTTTATGCAGTATTTGCACCTACCATCAAGCCGCAAGTTTGTTTCCATGGTACTTGGTGATAAACGTAGAACCAAGTATAGAACACGATAAATCGGAACAAGCGCTTTAACTTTACATGCAATTGTCTGTTGTGTTTTCCCTTTAAAATTCAAATCTATTAAAATTTAACCTTATATTTTCCGTTGAATTTTGAAAGGGCATACATGTGCCATACGATGCACTGGTTTATAGCCAATTCTGAATCAAAACAAGATCATAAATAAGGCCTGAACAATAAACATCTAACTAAACTAAACCGGCTTGAAATGGAGTTAAAAAGTAAATTTGGTATTAGCTATAGGCCCTACATGTGGAACAGTGGCGTACCGACCAGGGGCAACCGGACGAACCGGCCGCAACAGCAGTCGATTAATGCGTTTTGAAGTCTCTCCTTCTCTTTTTCTATATTTATTATTTATAGGCCCTCATATAATATATAATAATATATTTTTAAATCATGGGAAAAGTCTGGAATACACATCGAAGGACTCAAATATTAAAAATATGCAATCAGCCAATATGGTATGTTATGTTCATGAATATTCCATGAGGTGTAATACTAATTATTGCAATTTATGATTATACTGGATTATACTTCTATATTCAAAGTGGTGTGTTCCATTATTTTAGAATGTTATTTTGAAAAGTAGAGTGTCTTGAACATGCTGTTACAGAAAGACAAGAATAATATAAGACAAAAGTGGCAAAAGACTGCTATCTATCCCTCTAAAGATATCTAAAATCAATCGGATCGTGGTATTCTATATAGTACAGAGTTTTATGCAACTTACGATTATTTAGCGCTTTCCAACGTAATTATACCGCTGAATGTTTACGTTTCTCGGCCGAATGATTCCTATTCTCTCAAATAACTTTTTAATTCAAACTTACAACACAACCAATTTTAGTGTCCATCTTACACTAACCATTGATCTCTAGCTCTGAATTCCAGCCTAAACGCTCCCGTTACTTTTCATGTTGAACCCCACTCCCCTCCGCCAAAATAGCTGCAATCATCAATGATTACTTCTGTGGAAGTTCGTATAATTTTGACTCTACCCGTAAATGTGATATCTGGGATCAATATCAGTCCCAGGTGATGAAGTCATATAATATTTACATATTAACCCTTGTACCACCCTGTACCATCTGATAACTTAAAATATACAGGGTGCCTTAGAAAAGTCGCAGTGGAGGAATGGAATGCCTATATTTTCACGATTTAAAAACGGTCTGTGTGAAAGTAATTATAGTCCGGCAGGTATCATAGTCCGGGCTTCCATAGATGACCACAACGAAACTATGGTGCGTTGAAGAGTCACTGGAATGCGATTGTCCTATTGTTCACACTTGTTCCCGGACTGTGAGCCGGAGGACTAATCTCCTGCCACACCGGCATGAAGCAGATGTGTTTTGGCACAACTTGATAACGAAAGCGTTTTCATAGACCTATCCTATCCAAACTCATGTATATTGTATTGTTATCTAGTCTTATTTGAACTCATGATAAAGTGAGTCATTTTATCCTTCCCCCCTTCCCCCCTCAGGTGATTTGGGTAATAATCTATATATTAATACCGGTGTTGTGACGAAAGAAGAGATAGTCGGTGGCGAGCCATAGTCCGGGGCTCCAAGGACGAACGGAATAATATAAGAGGTGAAAACTAATGTTGCGTAAAGAGTCAACGGAAAGTCGAGTGCCCTATTGTTCACAGTGTTCCCGGACTATAAGTACAGTCGGGGGGGGGGGGGCCAAAAATGTAATTCGACACCGTCGTCTGTGTGTCTAGTTTCGGAGACCAAGGATCGCACGTCATGAAACTTGGGGGGTGGGTTGCCCCTTGACCGAACGAAGACCGAGTTTGTTATTGGGTAGTGGATCAAGGGTCATAAGGGGTCATTCAAGGTCAAAAAAGTTTCAAACAAGTAGTGCTTAAAAAGCCAGGTGATAGCGGGGAAACCAGGGGACGCCTAGTAAGAATACTTCCGCCTCTAGCCTACCTAGTAATAATAATAATAATCCATCATACTTATAAAGGACATCAACGTAAGAAAACATCTCATGCGCTGACATAAATATCAGAGCAAAACATAACAAAAGTAGCCAGTGAAGTACATTGAGAATAAGCAACTTGGAATTGAGAAGCTTTGAATTGAGACTTGAATTGTGGGTGAGAGAGAGATGGGTGCATTGCGAATCTCGATAGGCAAATTATTCCACAGTTTAGGAGCAGCAATGGTAAAAGCTCTTTCACCGTATGATTTTTTAGTACGAAGCAGAAGGGGCTTCAAGATTTTTGTAAGATGAACGAAGACGCCGGGATGGAACATACTGCGAAACAAGTTCGGAGAGGTATGAGGTGCAATGCCACTGAGAATTTTGTATGTGAGGAGGAACACTTTGGAGCAATCCGGTTTTGAACTCCAGCCAGTTTGATCGCAGGAGAACTGGTGTAATGTGCTCACGTTTTCTGGACAGAGAGACAAGACGGCAGCGGAATTTGTATTCTTTGGGCTTGAGGTCTCTTTGCCCGGAAGCCAATGAGAAGACTGTTATTACTGTCCAATCTGATGTGACAAAAGCGTGGATGAGTTTCTCAGTAGTTGCTTGTCCAGATATTTAACAATATGACTAACCTCTCTCAGAGAAGAAAAGAGCCCCCTCGACAGATGTTCAGGGGGGTGACATGTTTAGATGACAGTCGAAGATGGTACCAAGATTCGAACCGTTTGAAACTGGAGTAGTAACTTGCGATTACCCGGGGGGGGGCGGTGGTGAGATGAGAGATTTGGGTACTATTGGCAATTATATATTTGGAAGTAAATGTATAACTCTGTCTTGCTGTCATTTTACCACATGAGGGATAGGAAACATATGCCTCCAAGTCTACAAGTAAGACCAATATTTATCAAAAATTCCCCAAAATGCGGAGGAAGCATAGCTATGCAGAGTTTGCCATCTAAAATTGTACCCAGGTTTAGGTTTAGCCAACGTTGAAAATTTGGCTCCAGATATTGAGGGACATTCAAAAAAATTTTTAAGACAATTTGAAAAAAAAGTGACCCATCTGTTCTCTATACAAAATTCTAATAAAAAGATCAGAAGGCGAAAACTCGACTCAATTAGACTGAACGTCCTCGTTTGAATGTTATGTTTCAATTGTAACTCTCTTCAAAACTCGCGCGCTAAGCGCCTCACACACAGACACACACGGAGAAATTAATTCTGGATGCTGATACCTTAAAACCGACCTGCATGTTTTATTACCCAAACAATGGTGTGCAGAAAATGTGATGGTACACAAAAGAAAGAAAACAAGTGGCGTTTAGGAAACGCCAGCCGCTCTTTTCTCGAACACCCTGTAATTTTATCTGCATGCCCGTTTACTGCACATTTTAGAAATGCGACACTGTTTTTATAAGCAGAAGTTACTCTTCCTATACTGAAACCAGATCGCAGAACGCTTGATAGAATCAAACACCGTATTCACAATGCGGCGTACCATTTGTAATACAATAGTAATGAACAATAAAATATTATTGCGCATATTAGACATGGAAAAAAATTACCAATTTATGAATGGAAATCTTTGAATAGGTAATTTGTGTTAATGGTAAATTTCCTTTGCGCTCTGCTGAAAATGAATACCAATTTTAATGACTAGCTATAGATTAAACATCGACGGCTGTACTCATATGAATAAAGGGTGATTTGTAATGTAGCGGTAATTCAACAATATTTTGAGTGTATCTACTTGCTTTAAAGGTCCCAGGAAATGCAAATAGAATTGATGTGGTTTGTGTCAAGTCTACAAGGAGGGACCAGAAAGCATTCAATATTTGGGTTGGTGATGACATCATTTATGGTATCATTGATTTTTCAGAGAGTAATAGAAAATTCCAGGTGACTGGTGTGAATCTATTCATGACACTGACTGAAAATCAATAGCTTCACTAATGATGTCACTGGTAGTGTATTCTTTTTTCTGGCCCTGTTTATTGGAATGGAATGTCCCATAAAGATTTGGAATAGGTTTATCATCTCATTTCCTGAGACCTTTAAAGCCCAGATATCTCATATATTAGGGCAATTCCATGGTAACGGAAGGAATTTCGTTTTTGGACTTTCAAACCAGTGTAAAAAGAAAATATTTCATTAGAAAGTCAAATATACTCCATAAATTTATGCATGCTACTAGTTTACAAAATTCCAGCTACTTTTTTTTCAACAAAACACTTTTCGTTAATGAATCTTGTAGGGCCTATATTTGTGAACTTAATTGGTAACGGAAGGACGCTATGGGTACTAACTGAGGTATACTTGAGTGACTCCATTTGTTATGTTTTTCTTTATTCCGTCATGGCTTGTGTGTCTAATTTTGCTACCTGTGTGTCTAATTTTAACAAAAGAAACGTCACACAAATGTATCCTCGTTAACTTATCTGGCCTTCCACCCTGTAGGTTTATTCGTTTGTTCATCCAATCATCAATCAATCACCCACTCATCCATCCATCCATCCATTCATTCATTCATTCATTCATTCATTCAATCATCCATTCATTCATTCATTATTCATTCATTCATTCATCCATCCATCCACCCATTCGTTCATTCACTCAATCAATTATTCATTCTTTCACTTATTCATTTATTCAATCATTCATCATTCGTGCATCGGTTTTTCATTTATTCATTCATTTTATCATTTATTCTTTCATTCATTTATTCACTCATTATTCATTCGCGAAGTCATTCATTCATTGCGATCAATTCAAATATTTAATTATTAAATTATTTCATCCATCATTCACTCGTTTACTAACTTTATTCACAGGGTTTGATTGTTTTGTTTCCATGTTTCTAATTTCACTTCTCGAATTTAAATAGACGGAAAGACTGCTGAAACTTTAGCTACATTAACTAACCCATGTTTTAAAAGCATATACGAAAGAGAAGCAACTCGAAACTGCCATATAACGGAGCGGCCGAGCTTTGAAAAGTGCTCTAGTTTTCGAGTTACCCCTCCCTTCGGTACAACAAAATAAAACCACCCTTTATTTGAAGGATAAATATATGAGATTTAAGAAAATGATGGTTGTGTTGAAATATTGGTGGAAGGGATAGATTCTAGGTCGAAAAATGCATTTTGGAAAAAAGAAAAAAACTAAAAAATCAATAAAATTTTTTCTTTTTTAAATAAAAATATTACAATCTTAATTTTATGTTATACTTTTGTTTACTCTGAGTATAGATTTGTGTACATGCCCATAAAGGGTTCAGGTAATACTAGTGTGGGACATGTGATGAAAAAGGGTTTTTTTTTAGGAAAAAAGGTGATTGATTTTGGCTAAAATCTACACCTTTATTATATTGATTACAAAACAACAGAAATCTATAAATAAATGTCCAAGATTGATAGTATTGCCTCATGATTAAAATTTGTGTTGACTACGAAATTAATAAATCTGATTTTCTTAAGGTTTTAGCATCAAAACGTGATGTTTGGACCCAAAAAACACCCCTGCCACCAAGTTTTTGACCACAACCATCATTTTCAAAAACTTATTGGTATTACTATCTTTCGAATAGAAAGTGGTTGCGTTTGTTGTACCGAGGGGAGGGGTTGTTCAACAATTTTGCAGTCCAAAACCGCTCCACTAATAGTTGCGACTGTAAACGGTTATGTAGCTACAAGCATTAACTCAACATTCAAAAGGTTTGAGAGGCGACGAAGAGAAGAAAACACTTGAATTTGCCAATCGAGTCATTGCCTCGTATACATCAGCAATTGTAACTTCCGCATATTATTAGCTTGCCCTAAATTGCTTACAAGCATAATTCGTCCATCTATGTCCTTTTTGATCTATATTACAGGGTGTCCTAAAAGAATATAACTATACACTCCTGTTATACTAAACGTATTTGGAACTTCAATATAAGTACAATAAATACGGTGGTAATGATAGCTGCACAGTTGCACTTAATCTTTATTGCTGCACACCCAACCCCAACATTCGCCCGTCTTACACTTAACGTACGTTACCGAACGTTGAATCTAGTATGAAATCACACATTATTGGGCGAAATGGTACTAAATCCACCCATATTCACACTGTAGCTTATTTTTATTCGCGTCGTTCTTTGAATTTCATAATTGCATAGTTGCGAAAGTAATTCGGTTAGATTGAATTTTATGGATTTAGTGACCAAAGCCACTTAACAATATGTCGTGCAGGCAAAAGGCATATTAGCCCCTCTTGATCTAGAAAAATCTTTTCATCTTCTGCACATAGTCAAAGCACTCAATTCTTCATGGTCATCAAACAATTACTGGGTTATTAGCGGAATCCACAGAGATTTAAATTTATTTGAAATAAGTTGTACCCTATTTACAGTTTTGTTATCTCCAATTAACAGAACGAGTTTACTAAATCATCGTTCCGTATTTTAATTTAATTTTGGTCCAACACATCCCTCTCAACTGAAAAACCATACTATCTACAATGGCTAAAAAGAGTGAAAAAAACGAGTGAATTCGTAATTCACCTCGATAAAAGAGCCTGTAAATCACTCAAAAAATAGTTGCATGTGTTGGTTAACACTCAAAAAGAGAAATCACTGAACTTCCCTCCACAAAACGAGTGCGAGGCG
Source organism: Ophioderma brevispina (assembly GCA_023653785.1). NCBI lineage: Eukaryota > Metazoa > Echinodermata > Ophiuroidea > Amphilepidida > Ophiodermatidae > Ophioderma > Ophioderma brevispina. The sequence continues at coordinate 17,719 of JAMKCH010018353.1, forward strand.
AACCCAGTCAAATGGTGTTGTCCTTCATTTAACTCTTTAAAGAGTGGACATTCACTCTTGAGATGGAACCTTCACTCCTTTTGAGCTGAATATTAGTGAACGCGAAATCTACACTCAAAAAAGGAGCGACGTTCCCTTCCAACGTGACTGTCCACTCTTTAAAGGCGTTAAATGAAGACAACAAATTTTAGACTGGTGTTCACTCCACTCTTTTGGAGGGAAGTTCGACGTGAATTTCTTTTTTGAGTGGATTAACCAACACATGCAAAACTATGTGTGAGTGCTTTACACTTTTTTCGAGTGAATTAAGATGCACTCGTTTTTCCACTCTTTTACATCTAGAGAGCAGTAGCCTTGACATATCATAAAGGGACACCGGAATATGAAAAAACAGACTTGTCTTAGTTTATTTAATTGTGTAAAGTGGACACACCCTGAATATATAGGTCTAATAAATACGGCAAGATTGTAAGTTAATAATAATAATAATAAAGAGGTTAAGTTGTCGTCTTATTTTGATTTAGATACACTTAAGAAAGTATCATGAAAAGAGTAGAAATTTATATAAAAATGTTCTTTGTAGCATAAACAAAGGTAGAATTGGAAACAGCAGATTAGCTATTGTAACGTGATCTATAAGGGCCTTCAGAAAAATAGAGTCACATAACTGTAAAAGCCAAACTATAGGACAGTGTTAGCATATGTAGTTGCATTTTTAATAAGTTTTCTTGATATATTCAGTCGCTTATTGGTTTCCATGGTAAATCCCTCTCGTCCTTCAGTTCACCCCTGATGTTACAATTACATTTCATACTCAGCCTACCGCGCAGCTAAGTAAAATAATCTGGGACCTGTCTAATTCGCACAACTGCGACAGGGGCGCCTGGTGCAAATCTGAAGAGCATACTTAAGGGTGCTCATTACTCCCTTATTCTTTGAATATCGAGGACACAATACTGCCCTATTTATAGCGCATCCGTTTTGAGATGTAACATATTTTCTCTTTAGATACATTCCATACAGGCAGTAAACTCCGTTCAGGGGAATCTTGGGCATAATAAGTATCCTTTATAACTACCTTCTGTTGTTGAGGCAAGTGCCTCTAGCTTTCCAAATGTTAAAAGCCAAATGAAAAACACACCGCGCCAATGTTTCACTTTCTTAACACGTGGTGGCTTTCCACCGGGGAAATTACGCACCAGGTTGCGGTGTGAAATGATCTAATTAGTCAGTTTTTGATGTACCAATTAGGAGACAACTATCCTTGGTTGGCGCGTGTCCGTGCACGACAAATCTCTGTGTTTCCCGTCTCTAATGCGATTTCGAGGCTTGATTTAGAAATAATTAGAGAAAGGAGTGCAAACGTGATTGGTACCAATTATCAGAAAGAGAAAAGAAAGAAGAAAAAAAAATAAAGAGCGCAAAAGGTCAAGGAAAGAATTGCAGTATTCCTGATGGGTTTGTATGTGACCTGGGTACTTTTATGACTTAACTTTATTATTAAAAAGCCTGAGGATTTTTTACCATGTATTTTTCCTTAGTAATATAAACAAAAGTAAATAAAATTCCATTAGTGGAGAATTTTACTTTTATATCTAACCAGTTTTTCTGGATATCACCTATCACTATATACCGTAACATAAAGACATGATGTGATTATGTGCTGTTAATATTTTCGTGAAAATTTATCACAAAAAATCCGCTGTAGCTTAATTCAAATCCCTGATTCCAAATTAATCCTGGGTACAGGTCTGACCACAATGAGATTTGCATAAGTTAAAGCAGAGAAGTTATATTGAAATGTGATCTATTATTGAAATAACTTTGAAGCATTCGAGAAAAGTATCTACATTCATAGAATTGTGACGTAATATAGTGATCTATTGTGTCAAAAGCTTTTGATAAATCGGAAAATACGCTCATTATTGTTTGATTATTTTACGTCATTGCTTATCATGTCAAAAAGATCAAGAATAGCCCCTCAGTAGAATGATGTGACCTAAACCCAAACCTGAATGCAACTCGTATACATCTAGAGTTGAAGATTTCGAGAACCAAGGTACCACTAACATTGGACGATAATTGGAGAAAAATCTTAGTACCTTCTCTCTTAATCTAAAAGAGTGAAAGTTACTCTCAAAGATCGAGCTGTCTGAGTGATCCATCCTAATTTAGAGTGAAAAAAATCACTCGATTAGAGCGATTTTCGAGTTATTTTTTCACTTGAAATTAGGATGGGTACAAAGCACTTCCTTCACTGTTACAAGATAGGTGTAGAACTTTCACCAAACTGCGATTGTGGAAAGCCACAAACCATTAGCCACATCATAGATGACTGGGTAATCTACAAGTCCCCAAGAGGAATCCCAGACCTGATCAACCTGGACGATGAAACTATTAGCTGGTTAAAGACGGAGCTTCCACCGTGATTTGGGACTTACACGAACGAATGAACGAGGGTGGGTCACTCAGACATCTCTTTGAGAGTGACTTTCACTCTTCACAACACCTGTAGATATTGACACCTAATGAGGATGACACTTCATTTATAATTTTTTAACATGCGTAGTTATCAATATTATAATGTCCCACACTTTTATTTTGGTAAAATTTGCATATGATTTTCCTCTAATATTTTAAGCAACTGTTGGTTTCATATACACACATACCCAGAGGTTCTATTTGATGCCAACTTTAGACTATACGGCGGTCCGGTAAGTATTTCCCACGGTGTAGTCTGTTTCACAGACTGCGAGAGATATTATCTAAATTGGTACTGCGTGAGAGATTAACGTTATCAGTCCGTCATAGAGAATGTGTGTAAATGAAACTAAATCTCAAATATCGCCGGAAAATGAAGGGGTTCTATGGATGTTTTTGCAACAGAGGGTCCGTTGCTATGTCTTGTTTTGAAAATGTATCGTAATTGGCTCTGAACCTATAGAACCTAGCGAGAAAATTGAACTTTTTGTCGGGTACTTCAGTGCTCGCAGACACGGAAAAGTGAACACACAATCGCTACGGGCGAATCCAGTTTTTCACACAATGCCTTTCGGTATTTTTCCAGTCTTGAGAATTTTCAAACACTGGTTTCAATTTACGCCAACTTTTTCAATTATAGAAACAGGATTACGTACTTACCGGACCGCCGTATTTAGACTATTAGCGAAAAGGAAATCATCCATTGCAATTGTTGCTTGGATTAGAAAAGGGTTTCATTAGCTTCGTTCTTGAATTTTATTTGGATGTACCATGCACGACCAAAGAACACCATTGACCGCTGGCTGCCAGGTCTTTTTCCTGGTATGTCAAATCTTCGTTCGTTGTACTTCCTTTTGGGCTTACGTATTTATACACCTTAAAAGAGTTATTTGTCTTTCTCCGTTAGATTCTTCAAGTTCTTCAATTTTATTCAGCATTATGTACAGGAATATGAAAAACAGAACACGGAGATTGAAAAATGGAATTTATATATGGATATAATAAATATGTCAAATGAGATGTAGATAAGCTAGGACCACTACTAGACAACCCTGTGCGGCTTATAAAGAGTGGTGGTCCTTACTATACATAAAGTCATTAATGATAAATCAAGGAAAATTAAGTAAGCTACAATTTATAAACGTTTAAGAAAACAGGTATCGGTCATGATACAAGACTGTGAGAGGTAGTGGTATATAAGGGAAGGGGTAAAAGGCAATAAGTAGGCAGGAAATTATCCAATAGCGGGTA
>JAMKCH010018354.1:0-23168 GCA_023653785.1 Ophioderma brevispina
TTCAGCATTAACTGCAAACGGTGACTTAGATGTATGCTCTGGGCATGCTCATATTATTACTAGTAGCCCCGCCCATCATGCAGTGACTCTATGATGAGATTGCGATTTATTCCGTATTGAAATACGTGTTTACACAATTTGGCACTCGACGACCCTCTTACATCGACGTACACAACCCTTGATGGCCTCCTGCCAGGAGGCCATCAACCCCTCCCCCCAATAACCTAGTGATATTCTACGTTCCTTGAAAATCAGTGGCAAAGATGGCCATTGTAGCAAGTCCAAACAAGTGATTGCGCCTGTTTTGCGAAAAATAGCTACATATAGAATAGAAACACTGGACGGCTGAATCATGCTGAAAAATCTGATGTAGATAAAATGGCGTCGTGTTGCTGAAGCGACGATAATGAATGAAATAATAAACCGTCTTTTTCAAGACCATTCTAGTGAAGCCGGAGGCGATTTTAGAGGCAGTGATTTAGCATTTGAACCAAAAATCGCTATGGATGTAATATATTCCTCCGTAGGAGCCAGACTAGCCGTCAGTAGTGATGAATATTCGCCGGTCACCGCGCCGAGTCTCTCAGCTCAGCGCGACTGCCAGTGTGTTCATTCATCATCGCGCATGTCGTGTATGGTTACTATTGCTAGTATACTGTATCCAGATATTTATTTTCTCTCAATTGCGCGTCTAAGTCCCGACCGTACGCACGCCTCAGCATAGCAACAAGTTGAACAACAACAGCTAATTTTAAATCAACCAATCACGGGCGCGTGTAACGATCCAAACAGGCGCGCATGTGAGTGCGTGCACTGCAGCACACGCGTTAGCAACGGCAAAACCCCGCGAAACAGAAAATAAATACCTGGACAGAGTATAGTACCATACAAAACAACAGTAGTATTTCACTACCAGTTGTCACCGTGTAGCTGGCTACAGTGATGACAGTACTGGGTCTTCCCAACACTTAGTGTACTGAATCAAAGGTTAGGTTAGATTTTTTTTTAAATGGCTGCCTTGGGCCATGGCAAGGAAGTGTTAAGGGATACAGACGGGAACATTTACTTTTAATATCATAGAACAATTTAAAGGTGATTCTTTCATTTACCAATTAAAGGGTCATCCTTAATTTTTACCAATTAAAGGGTCATTCCTTCATTTACCAATTAAAAGGGTCACTCCTTCATTTACCAAGTGAAAGGGCCATTCCTTCATTTACAATTAAAGGGTCATTCCTTCAGTTTTTTTACCAAGAAAGTGTTGGCCTTCTTCATGTACCAATTAAAGGGTCATTCTTCTAGTACCAATTAAAGGGTCATTCATTCATTACCAATGAAAGGGTTGTTCCTTTGTTTACAAATTAAGCGCGTCAGTCATTACCACTTTCAAAGGGTCATTCCTTCTTTACATTCATTTACCAATACAGGGTCATGTCATTTCCCAAAGGGGCATTCATTTATTTACCAATTACAGGTCACCCCTTGTCCTTTACCATTAAAGGTCACTCCTCGTTGCCCATACGGGTCTTCAGTCATACGAACATTAAAGGGTCATTCACATCATTTATGAATGAAAGGGCCATGCCATTGTATACAAATTAAAGGCTGAATTCTAAGAGTAAAGCCTGCGGTTAGTGCACAGGCTTTGGCTCCGTGTAAAGCCCACGGTTAAAAAACAACGGAACAAAATTTTGACACTTCAATTTTCAATAAATACAATTTTGACCCTTAATTTTTCATTTTGACTCTTGACAATTTGACCTCAAGGGTCTTTGACTCTTGGGAAAAAAAATGAGTGAAATTACTGTCAGTTATACCATGGTTATACATCCATGAATCCACGGGAAAATCAATCCAAGCATGTGTATTCCACTAACAGCAACCATATAGGCCTAATAGTATGCATGCATTGTCAGGGTTTAGTGCTCCTTGGGTTTATGAAATTACATCAAATTCCAAAATATGTACTATTAGCAATTATTGGGGCAAATAAACACCAAGTGATGTACAAAAATCATGGATCGCATTCATACACTCAAGTGTTGATGAAGTTGCCGACGTACAAGGTTAGTTACCAATAAAAAAAATTATATCTGCGATAAAATAAATTACAGCTTAAACCATACCGGCTCCAAAAATTAAGGAAAATTAAAACGAGAGCAGCAAAGTGATTGCATAAGACCCACGGGTATGGGGAACTGGAATGATCTTGGAGAGAACGCAATGCATGAGACACCTAAGAAAAGTATTGGTTGGCAGGACAGTTGGCACAATAGAAAATGTAGTGTAGTACAATAGTATTTGAGGTCAACATGCACTGGCGGTGCTCTCTTTCAAATGGTTGCAACAAAAATACATTTCCGGTCATTATTTTTTTTTGAAAATTAACATGCCTCTTTAATGCAATTATATCTTAACATTTCAGAAAATCATAGGAATGCACCCCCTTTAATTGGGGGAATGGCCCTTTAATGGTAATGAAGGAATGGCCCTTATTTGGTAAAATGGGATGGCATAGCATTTTAATATTTAGTAAATTGAGAATGTCCCGTTCATGGTTAAATGAAGGAATGGCACTTTTAATTTTAAATAAAATTGCATGCCCTTTCCAAGGTAAATGATGGATGGAATGGCCCCTTTGGCAATGGAGGCATAGACCCCTTTAATGGTAACTGAGAAATGGCATGACATCGGCCCCTTTAATTGGTCAATGGAGAATTAATTGGTAAATGATTAAGGGGCAATTGCCCTTTAAAAGGTAAATAATGGCCTTTATAGATACAAGGCGGTCACCCGGCTTCTCGACCACCAAGGAACTCTAAAACATAACACTCATCAATGAACTCTATCAATATCTCACCAACAGGAACTCTAAAAACCAACTCATCATGGTGAACTCCAGTCCAAATCACCAAACAAAAAAAAACCCTCAAAAAAATAACTCCATCAATGTAATGCCACAACTCACCAAAAAAACCTAAAATTCTAAACAGGTTGATGACTCCATCCATAACTCACCCAATGACTAACAAACATACCATCAATGAACTCCATGTCATACCATCACTAACAAAAACTCTCTAAACTCATTGATGGGCTCCATTAATAACGCACCAAAACATAAAAAAACACTAAAACCTGAACTCATCGATGAACTCCATAATCACCAAAAATAACTCTAAAAAGTCTGAACATTAACTCGTTGATGGAAACTTCATTCCTAAACTCACCAAAATAATTCTTAAGGAAAGCATAAATCATCAATGAACTCAATCCATTACTCGCCAAAACAGCCAAAAAACACCCAAACACAAAAACCTCATCAATGAACTCCCATTAACTTTGGAAAATTGCATAATGCCCATTAATTCAATTGGGCGTTTCCTCAATGATGCAAAAGTACATTCCCATAAAAAATCAAACAATTTTTTTTTTCAAAAAATATTACTTCAACAAAAAATTCTAAAAAACAATCATTGATAAACTTCATCCATATTTCACCCAAACATAACAAAATAAATCTAAAACAACCTACGAAACTCCATTAATTAACCTCAGGCATATTTGCCCCTTTAATTTTAAGCTTAACCCTTGAGGGCGCTCTTCCTCAATTGATGCGAATATCCATTCCCATTAAAAAAATCATTTTTTTCCAGAAAATATTTGGAAAAATCACCAATGCTTGGACATATGGTGGCTGATATTGGAATGAAGTTTCTTGGAATACCTTTTAAGCCCTTTTTAATTCAATTTCTAAACTTAACCCGTTGAGGGGTTGACCCCCGAGGGGGTGGGGGGGGGAGACACTCCAAACTTATTTAAGGTAGGATGGCGGCCCGATTTCCGAAACTTTGGGGGCTTGGGAACGATGTTGTCTCCGAAAAAGTAGAGGCTTAGGAACTGAAATTGCAGGCTTGCAGGCTTGGGAGCTGAATTTTCCAATGTCGTTGCCCCCGGGGGGTGCCTTCCTCAATGAATGGGAAAAAAAAATACATCACAGACTACACCGATGGGTAAATACTTTCCACAACGCGGCACACACACGTACACGTATGTACATATGTACATACAAATTGATTTCTTGGTCTAGCTTTGAGCAATTGTGAAAACTTTTAATACATGTTCAAAATGTTAATACTTATTGTTGACATTTGTTTAGTAACACCACACAATGTAGACACACACCTACAAAACTGACAGCCAGGGAGACGGCGGAACAGACAGGCATTACAGGACATAGACACACATACACAGACACACCTCCAAAGCATGCCGAACGCATGCACAGCACACAACCACACAAACACACACGCACACACACCTACACACACACAGAAGGTTAGTTAGTGGATAGGGAAATTCCAGACAGTTATTTTAAATTGAGAAAGAAATGATTTTTACTGGGTAGAGGATATTAATATACATCTGACTGACCATGGTATACGTAATACATTGTTCAATAATGTTAAAAGGCGGCAATTTCTGATCCACAGCCTCGTCCACCCCACCTTACCTAAAAAAAATGTTGAGATTTTATTGTCATCTGAACCATTAGCCTTAGTAATCCATTGTGGGCCCAATCTTACCTGGCAAATTGTTCGATCCTGTAAGAAATTCACAATTTTGTAGTTTCTGTCCGTTTAAATGGACAGAAATTACAGCACAAGGTTTTAAAAAGGGGCCTATGCGGACTGTGGGAAACGGCAATGCTATAACAAAACTGAAGATCGGGATCAGCTCAAATTTGAGAATAAGTTTTTTCTCACGGATAGCTAGTGATCAATGAATAAAACAGAAGGGCTGAAAATCACGAAGGCACCTTTAATTACTTATTTTTGAACATTTGTGTACAACCACACATACATGTAGACACACACTACCAAACATGGAACAGACCAGAGATACGGGCACAGACAGGCATACCCCGACCACTTAGACACACATTACACCAGGACACACACACATGCACGAACTCACGCAAACCACACCACCACACGCAAAAACCCACACGCAAAACACACACACACACAGGAAAGGTTAGTGGTTCATGGAAATTCAAGACAGTTATTTTAATTGAGAAAGAATGATTTTATGGGGTGCGAGAGGATATTATACTAATCTGACTGACCAGAATACATTTTAATTGGAGCAATCATTAGTGCCAAATTCGATTCCAAAGGTGCGCACTGGGCTTATTTCATGAAAAAACACAAATGTACATTCTGGGGAAATATAAACCAGTTTTCAGACAATTTATATTCATGTGCAGAAATGTTAATTATTATAGTCCATTGTAAGACTATGTACTAGAGCTTACTAGAATCATCTGACCAGAAAAGTGTTGAGCCTGGAAATACCACCAGGACACATGGAATGTGTCATTGCAAGGTAAGGTAAGTGGACCCTAAATAGTGTAAACAAATACAATTGCAAGCACAATGATTGACACAAACGAAGTATAAGCATCAACGGGCTACAAGTGACATGTTTGGACAAGTGGGAAGGCGTGCCAGAGGCTTACTGTGATTGACTTTTGCTATTCCAACTAACTTTCATGGCCATTTACAAGGCAACATCCCAAAAGGAGCTGTATGACACGTCACGAACAAATTGCAACCAATTTGTTTGTTTAGACCCTAAACTTGGCTTTCACACCCTTAATGTCGCCAAACGAAAACGCCGCATTATTTTCCCACGTCATCCAAACACAATGCGAAATTGCAAGACAATACGATTATAAGATAAACCACGCAGTTAACAAAACCATCGGCTTCAAAAACCCAGTACTATAGACCCCACCGAAGTATTCGTGGGGTCCAAAAGCACTTGAATTTGAAAAGGTGTGCCTTGAGGTTATTCTTTATATGACCAATTATCAAATTAATTGGTTAAAAAAAAAAAAAAAAAAATTAGTGATTTTTTTTTATACATAACCAATAATACTACTTTATTTCAAGGGGTAATGAAGAAATTTAGAACTTTCTTCTGTTACCAAAAATTCAATTGATGTGAAAGGCGGGGGGGGGGGGAAGATGTTGACCAGGTCACTCACCTTTAAATTTTAACAATCAACCCCATTCTATTTTTAGGCCACAAAAAAGGTCCACAGCCAAATGTTGGCCACACGTTTATGAAAACATTGTTAGTCTAATTACAAATTCCCAACATTTCAGATATGTTTGGGTTTCACTTAGATTGGAACTGGACTATCACTTTCCTGTAAAATTCTGAAAAATATTTGGAAAAAAATTATCTTTTTTATCAAATTGAATAACATGAACCTTTATATCCAAGGAAGGCAACATATGAGATTACTTGTGGCATGCCCTTGTATTTTTGGGCGGGGGTGCCTGCGGGCTACCCGCTCATTGACTGGGTTTTGACCCCCACTTTTCAAACAGCAGCGTGTTGCAGAAAAATATTCGTGCCGATTATATCCTCTAAAATCGACCTGTGATCGTTATGAAAATGTATGATAGTTTATGAAAGGTTGTGCAATTTTACGTCACTGGATATGTACTCAATAAAATAGGCCCAGCGAAAACCTGAACGTACTTACAAAAAGATATTCGTGTTCAAAAATAGTAGAAAAAAGGGCAATATCAGCGAGAAATTTTACAGTGATTGCTGGTTAACAGGCGTCTTTAAATCGTCTATGATGGGCATTGAAGAACGGATGTTAAACGTTGGGCCCCCACATGTAGCCGATCGTGGCGCGGCGATATCAATAATAATAAAATTCCTTTAAAAAGGAAAGGGGGATCAAGAGGGAAATATCCATGTACATTGGTATGTGAAGGTATTAGTAACGATGATATATTGGTTTATTTTGTAATGCGCTGAACCATGGGGCATTGAATGAATGGATGCTTAAACGTGTGGCACCACCATGTTAACAAGTCGTGGGAGATTATTCAATAATAATAAATAAAATCCTTTAAAAAAGGAAACGGGCGGTCCAAGAGGAAATATCCATGTCTAATTGGTAGGTGAAGGTCTCCAGGACCTGTCAAGTGATAGTGACCATAACACTAGTGCCAAGCGGGTATTATAAACGCAAATAAACACTAGTGCATTGGGACACTAGTGTTAACGCGTGTTATAATCGCCCAACACAGCGACCGCCGACGAAGTACGACCACCGGGTCTTAGTGCTCAGCGTGTCAGGCCGTGTTAACGCGTGTGGCCAGTGTTACCGCGTGCTATATCGCAATCAATATTTACTTGTGTTTCAGTGTATACTTAACATAAATCCTAAACGAAAAGAAAGGGATAAAGGTAAGTATCAAGACCTTGTGTGTACATGAACATCTTATTTTAAAAAGTATGAGCCAGAAACCGAGATCCCAAATAAGTACAATGTGTTGTAGTCTTGTGAATTTAGCCATCACTGCATACGGTGCCCCGAAGCTCATTCAGTGTGCATTATTTTATTTTCGGGGTTGTCATTGGCACGAGAAAGTGATACAATTGGCGTAATTTGATGGACAAATTAGCTTCGGTTATTTTGGGCTCATGTCACTAAATACATAGAATACTGTATGAAATATTTTCGGTCTGTTGTTTAATAAAAGCACTTTCATGTGATCTGAGGCATTTCTCAGGATAAAGTTTTATCAGCTCACGCCAAATACCCGTGAGAATCTCAGTTGTTTCTCGTTATGAATTATAAAAAAGTCCACGTTTCCAACGCCCCAATTTTACCCCGACTCTCCAGCTTCTCCTACCCGGGCATACATGTAGCGCAACCGCTAATAGTTTTTTATTAACCCTTTCACTGAGTGTTTTTAAGTGGTCTGACAACTATCGACTTATATCAAAAGCATTGAGTTATAGGACAACAATCTTGTACTTATTCGGGGTAATTTCGATACCCCCTCTTTTTGGATATGATTGACCATTTTTTAATTTTATTGTGCGAGTGTGTTTACAAACATAATTGGCCCTCGTTTTCACAGTAATTGCCAACTATTTGTCAACCTGGGGGTCATTTTTCAAACTCAGTTTCAAGCTTTTTTTTTTTGGTTTTTTTTTGTTATTCGTTTCTAATGTGTATAAGACTATACTTTTAAGGAAAAATAGAAACACACCTGAATCCTTTCGCCTTTATTACTTTGTTTAATCAGAGAGTTTTGAAAATTGAGCCATTTTTGTAAAAAATGCAAGTAGTTCTTAATAGACATTTAGATTTATTGCCAAAAGAATTTAGACTTGTCTTCATCATAAAGTATGCACCTTCAGGCAATACCATCTGAAATATGGAACATTTGACTCTTGTTTTTGACCATGTCTTGACATTTTTTGCGCTGTTTTATCCAAAAACAGGTTCTTGACATAAAAAAAGTTTTATTTATAAAATAAAAAAAGCAACATAGCAAGTGTTTTTTTCATGAATTGATTAGTTTGTAGGCTGAAGAACATTTGTACTGAATGCAAGCAAATCTCACCCATTGAGTTAGCAGATAATTAGCTTTATGTCCAAAGTGTTGGACGTGACATGCGAACGAATTTTGACTTAAAATCTTATCTTATTGACATTTATTAAAATCAAAAAACTGATTTGATGGAGCTTCTATAAAGATGAAACACTATACTTCCCCTGTGAATCTTTTGTTTCATCTTCATGCCCTTCCAATATTCCAAAGCTATTAGATTTGCATGGTTGCTTGATTGAAGCTTGCGTTGGACGTGACAAATTGAAAATGTGAACGGGGCAATTTTTTGAAAATTTACTAAAACTGATCGCACCTCAAAGTAAGTTGGTAGTTCACAAAACCATGGAACAACTAGAAACATACTATAATTTAAAGTTTGGGTCAGACCTCCTCGTTTTGAGATATGCAACTGAGGTGTTTGGACTGACCAAACTGTGTTTGGACGTGACTGGTGTACCTGAAAATTTAATTTGAAGAGCCAAGTCATTTTGCAGTGGTTGTCAAACTTTTAGTACAATTTACTATTATTACAGTGGAAGTGCTCTCAGAGAATAAATAACACAAACATAGAACTTACTTCATAAAGACAACATGGCTTCTGCAAAAAAAGTGTTGGCGGTGACAAATTGTGAACAGAAATTGCGGACAAGATTTCGAATAACCATATTGCATTATTCAAGGACCAGTCATATAATTTTGTGTGGCATATCATGAGGGATGTCTTTGTAATGATACAATAAATGCCACATATCCACCACAGGATGTCAGTGAATTTGAATAAAATGGTATTCAATGTGAACGGAAAATGTCACGTCCCAACACTCATTTTGATTGCTCCATATAAGTTTTTTTGAGCACTCTGCGACCCTATTTTTTAACATGGTAATAAAGTGTCATCTAGTTGCCTAAAGAACTCAAAAGTAAATTGACAGGTTCTAATATGGCATCTAAAACAAAAGGCATGTATTTTTGGTTTGACCCATATCAGTCAAATTTTGACCATTTTGGGTGGGCCTTCTCCTGAAATACAAGCACCAATAGTTTGGTTTAGGTTGGGAGGTAGGTCAGTAGAGATCTAAGTAAAACACCAACAGTTGACTCTGTATCACCTTCCTGTAAAAAATCCTATAAGGTTTTTAAGTGAAAATTCAAAAAGTGGGGTCAATTACTGTGAACGGGCCAAGTATGTTAGTGACACACGACGGTAATCTAGAGTGAAGGACGAACTACACCCCCAATCTCATGTTGGAAATAGTAAAATTTTTTGGGAAAAATATTTAAAGTTCTATTAAATGTTTCAATACCGGTAAATGGTGCGAAGGTGAAGAAGGAAGAAAAAAAAACTACTTGTGAAGGAATTTGAACTCTCACATTTACTTCAAGGATCCGAGTCCCATGGATATCCACTTGGCCCTTTTTTTTTTCATTTCACTCTTTCATTTAAATAGTTTTATTTGTACAAATCTTCAAAAAAAATACAAAACACGCGATATTATTTTTCTTTTCATCGACCCTTTACTTATGTAACCCCTTATTTCTTTTAATCACAATTTCTAGGACCAAATACCGATAACTGTAATTAATTAAAAGCTGGCAGCCTGCGGACCACGTGCACGGGACACAGCCTCCGCATCACAATTTACACACACTCGTTAACCCTACAAATTTCAGGGTTGTTTCACCATTTGTTAAGTAATTTTTCTATTTTCATACTGCAATCAATATAGCTCAAGACTCTGAGTCCGAATTAATTCTACGGCCTTCGATTGACTAGTGGATTGAAATTGAATGTGCTATACATAAAGACGACAATGACATAGGGCCTACCATCTTTCCTGTAATACATACTTTTTCTGATTGATCAATTTGTTTTTAAACTATCACTTGCGTGCAGCCCCCAGGCTTCAGTGATTAATAATTGATGATCTACATGTACCAGTACATCTTAGGCACCGTGTGCGGGCGTGTAGAAAAGTTACAAACATTACAAATGATTTTGCCATTTTACGGGGATTTTTATCGTGATGGAATCACAATTTCCATTTTCACAATCTCAGCTATGTTTTAAACAGTAGTTTCGTTTTTTTATCTTTAACTTTCTAATCTTGAATTTAATTACGTCACGCGGGGGATTCCCCATAGTCATTATAGGGGTCCGTTCATCAATTACGATGAACGAGGGAGGGGCTTTTGGACATGTTTGAACATTTTATTTAGTTAAACTATGAGAACGCCATGGTTTTAACTTTGCAATAATTAGGCTAAATGGATCACTTAGGATAAATATTATTAGATCGATCGTTCTAATAATAATCAAGCATCGTCGCCCTGTGACGCTACTTTTTTCGATTTGAAGCATACACAAACGAAATCGAGAGTCCTTCATACCAGTTTGTAGAATAGACTATAGCACGTGTTTTTCAGAATTTACGGGTTTACCCTATGCATAATTATTACCGTTCCCCATACATAATATTTACGTTCCACCATTGTGGTTAAATGGGGGATTCTTCTTACTAGAATATTTCCCTTATTTAATTTTGTTTTTGAAGTTATATTTTTTTGTTTTTATTTGGTTTTTCAATCACTAACAATTACAACACGTACAATCATTGTTTTGAGGGGGGGGCTTAACATTATGAAATCTTATTTTCAAATTATGTACTTGAAATGTATTACCTGAACCGCCCCTCGAGGTAGTAATAGAATGAGCTCCCTATTCCGTAAAATGACGGTAACGACAGGGATTCCCTGTAGGACGTAATTTAATCCTGACGTAATTAAATCCTTTGAATAGAAAGTACGAAACCCTTAGCCGACTCATGTGCTTAAACCATCCATTTTATTAGAAAATAAATTACCCCCTTTGATTTCGGTTTTGGAAAATATACTACGATTGTTATGCAAGCAATGGCTCAGGAATCAATATTTTTTGCCATATTTTTTATCCGTTCTTAAGTTTGCCGTATTCGTTTTCACATAGAAAGACATGAATTCCTGCTCAGTTCTATGAAGTTATCACTCAAAGCCTGGATATATTTTACTCAAATTAATCACTAGAAAAGTATGTCACTTTTATCAATTCTCTTTTTATGCATCACGTTTTAATTCGATCCATAGTCATTCGGACGTAGTAGATCTTAGTTTGACATGATTGGTCGTAAATTGAACAATATTTGTGTGATAGAATGGAAAAATATTAAAAATACTTGAATCCCGGCTTGAATGTCAACAATTTCCCAAGGGAACCTGAATGTTTTCAAAATTCGGAAGGTCATCACCATCGTGTTCCTGTTTTTTATTAATCTTACTTTTATCTTTTATATGGGCCTTAAAATGCATTATTACAGAAAAGGTTAAATATTTGAAATATTCTTTTTGATATTGTTTGAAAAGAAAGAAACAAACAAACATGTAATTAATTTTGTTATTTTTTTTTAATGATTAGCAGCTAACATTTAAGTACTATAATTTTCAACTCTTGTAAAAAAAAATCCTGGATAGCTCAGGACTCAGTAGAGACCTTGCCTCATAACCTTTTCCCTTCTGATGTGTCGGGGTTCGACCCCCACAAGGGGAGATTTTTTTTTTCTCTTCCTCTTTCATCTTCCTAATTCATCATTTTATTCACTAATGATATTGTAAATACTAATTAGCTTAACCTTACAATATTTTTTTCTTCAAAAAATGGACCATAATACTATGGCTGCATGCTATATTAAAAAAAAAACCAACACCCAGTAACATTTATTGCGAGTTACACACGTGCACTCAGCGCGCCAATATTACATTGTAAAAAAATATATAATCTTTGGAGAGTGCATTAATGTTTTACGATTGGCAGCAAATGGGGATTCAGGTGAAAATAAACATGAAACCCCTTATTGTATTAATCACTTAATCCATGCCGTAATTGTAAAACGGGGAATCCCCAGCTGAGTGACGTAAATTTAATCATTCAAATTAAATATGCCCGGTCCGTTGTGTGTGGGACTTTGACGAGATAACCTTGCATGGCCGAATGGGGGGTGGTCAGAAGCTCCCAATTACTTACGATCGGAGAATAATGGACCCGTGAATGGCAATATACATCACGCTCTCTTTTTAGTTTCTAGTTGTTGTCGTCTATTTTTACGTTTGTTATGATGATAAAGATACCTTAGTTAGAAAATCGATTTCATTATATTCACTGGACCCCTCCCGACGCCGTAAAAAACTAATGTAACATCCCTCTGCAATCTCAGAACTGCCACACCGTCACCATGTATCCTCTTGATTGTGTTTTAAGTTTCTTTGTTTTCTTCCAATATTTAGACTTCCAAATTTTGTAGCCATGATAACCGTCAACTCCATGTGACTCTGTATTTCATAACTTTCACCATTTGACCACCTTCCCTCTTTCACTAATTTTGCGTATAGTTTAACCTGATATAAAAATTCACTACACCGCATCTATTATGCCCGTTCAACTGGTTCATGCCGTAAAATACGTCCTACAAACTTCCTTGATATCAGCCAGGAATCTGGGAAATTTTCCCAGTACTTTTCCTCGCACGGTGGAATTACGCCCATTTATGTTCGACTATAATGCTGACGCTTCTTTGGCGGGAAAAACTGGAGTTGCGAATAGCGCATGGCTTGCTTTGTCAGCTTAGATATATCATCAAATATCATTTTAAGGTCCTTATTTCTCTCCATGTTTAATCCCGGTCTAATAGCATGTAATCGTAATAAGGAATCTATTTTCCCATTTATTCACCTGTTTGTTGTTGTTTGTTGTCCATTCACGAACATGGTCTTTCACATCGCATATGGTGAACTTCCTGGGCATGGGCATGGGGGCCGTGGCGACAATTTACAAAATAATTTATTTTGACTAATTTGGCTATTTGCGTGACGTAATTAAACCCTGCATTTGAAATTTTTTAAACCCGTACAATTACACAAATCTAGCAACATCCACGGCAGATTGGGAAAATGAAATTGAATCTTCTCTGGAAAACGACCGGTGATATTATTAAACAATGGCACTGACTTGTCAAAATTTAGATTCATTATTTGCTTTTCGTTAGTTTGTCCTTTTTTTTATCATAGAAACAAAATGATTTTCGAAGTTCTAAATTCTTTGGGCACATGGTGTCTATACTTTATTGTGCACTATTTATGAATAATGAACGTGATTGCCTAATTATAATAATTTGCGCCATGCTGACGAAGAGGAACTTCTGGGGAGGAACTTATAGGTGAGTGGCTCCGGAATATAGGAGTTTTGGAGCGGAAGATTGAAGCTATGAAATTGAAAGGGAAGAGTAAAGCTCTTCGTGGATGTTTTGTTCTTTCGTATCTTATATAGAAGCTCGGTACCAACCATACCATAGCCATATTTTAAAATATAACTCGAATTCCGTCCTCCTCACTTTTAAGGAGACAATGCAGCGAGAAACTATAAATATTATAAATGTATGCCTATGCTTATTTTGCCAAACTATACACGTTATCGGTTGTATACAGGTTCAGAAGCAATCCTTTGAAATTATGATTTTAGAAATTGCTTTAAATCTATGAAGGAGCTACTCTTTGAATAAAGTGTAACATTTCAAATTTCGTATTTAACATTCAATTTAACGTCAAAGTAATGAGTTGTGTGTTTTATTTTATAAACGAAAGCAGAGGCAACGACATTCACGATCGGTCAAATTGGTCATAATTTAGCACATTGTGCGGTGAACACACCCTAGCATACTCGCCGCACTCGCCAGCGCCAGTCACGTTAACCAGTGCATGGGTACATGCTGAGTGTTTACTTTATCAGCTGCCAGAGTGGTTTGTACACAAAGGGTGAGATAACGTGGTTTTTCAGTTCATCGTTGTTCCAGATTTTCTTATCGTTACTATCCTCTTCCTTTGGGTATGAGGATTGTAGCCTGTAGGATGTAATTTATTTACTTTGTTTGATTTATAAACTTTTTTTTTCATTAAAGATCGTTGTGCAGTTGCATGCTTAGTGAATTTTCAATGTGCGCTGTCCAGAATTTCGAACATTTTCTGCACTGCCCATTAAGTTCGACGCGTCGGCTTCCAGATTATAGTCTCCAAATTACGTCCACATGAAACTGAGTTGAAAACCCGATGCAGAAGACCACAATTTCGTATAATTTGTGTGTGACTGATACTTCCATAGTAAACCGTGGAATATCTTAAGTATAATGTACGCCAACCACTGCGCACTGTCAAGTGCTTACAAATAAAATTACCATAATACGATTATAACACGGTCGTGTTACCGAGTTATACCGTGTTATGCAGTGTTGTCCCGTGTTAATGAGTTTGAGCGCGGTCATGACCTTCACACACACTGGAGGGAGCTAGCTTTCCCGATCGAATGTCAACACTCGGTTATAATCACCGGCTTTAACACTAATTACACCCGTTCAAATGCGGTGAGGTGGTCATATCACTTGACAGTACTGTCTTAGTAAGATATATATTGCCTGTTATTTTGTCTGCTGATTCAACGTTTCAGATGATATAAAAATTATCTTCCTTTAAAATAATTTATTTTCTTTTAGGTAAATCAAGGGGACTATACTGTGGTCCTGAAATGTCCATTTAAGAATGTTTTCATTTTGATGTTATGAATAAAACGTTTCAAAATCTTTCACTATCCAAAGGTTTGGATTGATTTAATGTTTTTATGTAAGTGCGGCCTCTAGGAAATATTAGTGGTAGGATTTGGACTGGATCAGCAACCTTTAATAATAAGGTTCTTACATTTTTAGGAAACATGAATGGCTTATTTGATTGGATCAGCCCCTTTATTAAAGTTTTGGCGGTTAATACAGCAGTTTTACGCAAATTAAACTCGAGATGACTTGATGTTTGGATCAACCCTGAAACGTGATTAACAAACCTCAGGCTGTTTGTTTTCTACCTGCATTCAAACATCAGGTCTCATAGGTCAAGGTGCTTCAAACACTCGTCTGACACACAAACCCTCATGTTAGTAGTACTATTCATTTCCCCTGTTGTGACCTTTTACCTATATGCGCACACTTTTTAATGAATGTGATATTTTACAGAAATACGGTGTAATGATATGTAATATGTCATGAAGTAACAAATATTCTAAGTTTGTAGGGTGAATTGAAATATTGCAATGGCGTGGGTGACATTTTAAAATTTTGACAAATTTAAGTCTTTTGTGGCCCGGGACAGAGGGAAAATTGAAGAAAATAATATTAATCATTGGTGACAAGTTGCTGAAAGTGGGAGCTTTACATTGTTTAAAGGGCTTTAAAATAATATTTAAACAAAATGTTAGCTATCACGTTGGTACGTGTGCCGAAATCCGATACATACTTACGTCCGGTCGGCATGCAAAATACCTGAATTTGCTTCTTCTAGTTTCTGCTGGTGAGTCTGCCGTGGTCAACCTTGTGGTGGATGAGTATGACGTTGATTGTTTTCCCGAATAAAGTGTTTATGTTGTATTTTGATTGGTCCGCATTTTTTTCCTTTCAAAATCGAAATAGTAATGAGGGATATGAACCCCTATTCATCTGTGTTAAATTATTTACGTTCATGTATAGCTCGGCTATTGTGCCGAAAAAAATCACATAATCAACTTGCAAAAACTCCCACCAAATGTGTCTTACTAATCCCTTCCCATACCTATTACATGGTTATTTCCACTTGACACGCCCTTCCTTTTTAAAGGAATTTTTATTTCACTTCTACAAGTAACCAATACCATCCCATCCTTGGGCCAACAATGACCTTGACAAATGTTTTGTTTATGCCTGTAGATAACAGTAGGATTACCTTTCTTGAACTTGCTCAGACAATAGGGTAATACAGGGGTGTGATTGAACTTTGTGGAAAAATCCTGAATTTGGTAAAAATTCCTGAAAAACAGCGTAAAACCGACCTAACATGCTAGAATTGGGCTGAATAAATAAAGTTCGGTAAATTTTGAAAATAATAAAAATCCTGAAATCAGGGAAAAATCCTGAAGAATCACACCCTTGTAATATGGATGGCAACACAGTTTCCACTCCATTTACATTTATTGAATGGAGCGACTTCCTTTAATTGCAAGAAACGGTCAGAATGGGTGGTTCTTTTTCCGTGGTCTCTTGGCGGGTCTGACAGGTCAGCAGACACTGTCCTTTTGAATTTTTCAGAGGAGCAATTAAAAAAAAAGCTCATCTTGGCTCCTTGAGCGAGCTGCATAAGAGCTTTTTAAAACCTCCCAACTTCTGGCTGATACGAGCTTTTACAAGCATAGAGCTGCATAGCACCACTGGCAAGCAGGACCGGCAAAAACTGAGTGGGACCAGAAGCAGTTACAGCTTATGCATTGTCAATTCAGGTAGCAATAAGCTGTTAATTACTGCAAAGTAGTTAAGCTACATAGGCCCTACTTAGGACGTCACTCAAGATTTAAATAAAACTTACCATGATGTAGAGGTTATCATTTCAAGTGTATCAATTTTTCAAAAGAGTTATTCACCCAGGCCTTGACCTCGACCTGTGTGGAAGTTTTTATTTTTTAATTTTGAAACGGGATCTCTAGTCTAGAACGTAGGGCGCGTAAACTGGGCATGACACGAAACAGTCAAAAATAATCGTAACAAATGTAGAACTAAGTCGGCCACAGTCAGTCATATTTGGTCAGAATTATCTTAGAACTAATTGGGAGTAAGATCACGTTTTCATTAATAAATGGCGCACTTTCACGATGCCTTGATAACGTATCATTAAACTTGTCATTGTCAAGTATGTTTGTATCGGGCGCACGCCTTTCCCCGCACATTTCATTTCTTGAAACATGTTTCGTGAATAGTTTACAAATCAATTTGGGACCACGGGTGGTTCAGTATATCGTTTCTTCCTTCATGTCGAAAATATTAATAGATTCTACTTCCGTACGTTGTAAGAGCCCTCAACTTCTTTCGCCGGAGGCGCCATCGTAGCTATCATAAAAATCGAGCTCAATCACAACAAAACCACGTGCGATTAAAAGTGCATTATTTTACAACATAGTCCGTGTTCATTTTCGTACACGTCCATGCGGTATTTCCCAATTGGAGTCCGATACATTGTGGATGTAATACCCGACAGATTTTTTGCCCTTCGGCACTGGATTTACCAGAGTTCACCACTATCTGAAAATTGCGCTTAACTGGTGAAAGCATAGTGTTCCCAGTGATCATTTTCAATAAATATTGCCAAAGGAAGTATTTTGCTGGGTTGCCGGCTTAAATACGAAAGGTAGCACACTCGCGCAGCATTTAAAAGATGCGCGATAAGCTCGACTCAAAGCATTTTTTAGATCCGCGACTGCGCGCGATCGCGCTCAAAAGACAATGTTGGGGTGCCATTAGTCCGAATTCAGCGAAGGTTCATTGATCCGAATCAGATTGAGTCACTCCCACAATGCGCCAGTTTGCGAAATTTCATCTCAACAAGGTCCATTGTGATCCCACAAAATCCTATTCTAAACATATAAAACTCTCCAATCTAAAGCCGAACCACAATGATTAATTCAAAACTTGTGACAAGGAATACGGGCATCTGGGAGATTTTCAGGGTACTCCCTTCCCAAATCTTTTCACTCAGATATCATACCTTCATACAAGCCTGGGAATCTGTCTTTCAGGGCGTCGTCAAGTCCACGATGGTGAAATGAAATCAGTAGCCTCTAAATGACCTTGGACCCCATCTTTAAACGATTGGTTATAGTATCTCTTGGTAGGTGTAGAGATGAATGTCTGTGCCTCAAACTCTAGCCACATCTTTGGGATCTGTCCTGGCCAAGGTAAACTGATTTTCAAAAGACCAATATATGTGTTTAAATAATGGAAGTATTTCAGCACGCTTATTAGTCTTCACCGATTAATTAGAATTAAAATTACCAAATTTCTAACGCAGCATTATAGGTGGTTGTCAATTCAAAATCCAATATACTCTCAAAGCCTAAATTGACTGCTCAGTCATAAATTTCTGTTTATTGTCACTTTAGGAAATAACCTAAATTCTGGCAGAACTCATTTGGATCAAATTTTAAAAGATTTTTTAAAATCAAAGTAAGATTTGAAAGTGGTGGTGTCAGAGTGCAATTAAGCAAAAAAATCTGGGTATCCAGTGGATACCCATGTCATGAAATTAGGCTGTCCGGCAAAGTTCTTGGTTGTCAGGCTTCCCAAATTTACAGAACTTTAATCAATGTTTTGCATCCTGAAGGTAAAAGAGGTTTTGCCCAGGATAACCGGTCTCATAAACTAATTTACCGCCCAGATTTTTCGTAGCCTGAAAAGCCCGATCGGATTTACCAATTAATTAGAACCATGGCCACTGGTGGTGTTGCCTTAACAACAATCACATAAGAAGAAGGTTCACAAAGTTATCAGTCATATTTCAATCTGAAAGTGTTTTAATGAAAAGTAAATTACTTTTCCTTTAAAATAAGGGGTCAATTCAAATACGTTTAGCCCATAGTAGCTGAGTTACAGGGACCAAAACTTCATGCAAAATGATCCAAAAGCGTGTGTGTGCAGTTGTGAAAAGCACGCACATGACAATGTACACTTTTGTATGTGACCTGTGACAGACTCGGAAATTAATTATTTTCTGAATCTATTAATTAAATCATGTAATTTAATCATATAAATCATGAGTGAGGGAGACGGGAAAAATATGAAACTTGCAATGTGTTGGCAATAAGCAAAGACTTTATCTGATTGACATAGTTCTAAATGGATAGGGTGTGAAACATCATGAAGAACATGTCTAAGAAGACGTCCGCAGTTAAAGTTAAGAGGAGGACAATAGACGCCACAGTGTCATATATTCTCTGTTCTAAGAACTGGATAGAGGTTCTTTGTTCACCTATAGGGAGCAAGATTGCACACCGGTTGATGAACAATAGACGTTGTGTAATTGCTATGTCAAAACACTTCGAGAACAGGATGTGGAAGATTGCTTCTTGGGACTTCCTTTATAAACATTGTTCAGCGAACTGAAAATGCGAAATTGCGACTTGTCTGCGCTTGTTTGTTGCATAATGGGAAAATTTTGCTGAGGACCAAAATTCGTCGATCAGTGTAGACCTCTCAAACCGAAGGTGGAGAACTTCATAACATTTGATAGATGTACAATGTTATGTAATTTACTATAATTCTAGAAAGTTGCTAGAATTGTCAAAGCTGCTTCAAATGGTACCTTTGGAAAAACAAAACGGTTAACATTAAATTCCAGCAGGACAGTGCTTCTGTACCAGTGACATTCACCTGTAATGACACTGAGTACCTGTATGGAACATATGTATTATACCATCAAGCTGCAGTGATACTTCCAGTTTGTTATTAAGCTTACACCTTCACAAATTAATCGGCCGGGCTAGACCAAAAGGACTTTGCGATTTCGCGAAACTAGGTGAACTGTACCGCAAGAATTGTGTCGCCAAAGATTTATGTGGATCTGCTTCTACAAAGACTGGTACGCACCCAACAGTGAACTGTGAACTTTCGTTTAATCCTGAGATGGGGTGTGTGTAATTGGAATTTTTAAATAGGGTAAGAGTATAGATATAATTTTGTGCATTGTTGATGGTGTATATTGTGTGATTAATTTATGTATTATTCATTAATTGAATACATCTTGGTTGCAAGTCAATCTCTTCCACAATCTCATGTGAATTTTGTTTTAGAACCACGGGGTACCTTTTCTGACCTGAGTATGTCTCGACAGACCTCAATTGATCTCCGATTCTTTACTGTATGGGAAGGTTGTAATTTACCTCCACAAATGGTCTTTGTGCTTTACGGTGCTTTGACCACATAAACCTGGTTGTCACACTAGGATAGTTCATGAATCAAAAATTTACACCCCTTGTTCTTAAGCACAGGAGGAGCAGAATTGGAACCACATCTCAAGTACTAAAGGTGTGAGTGATTAAATACGTAGACAGGACTGACTGGGACCCCTGAAACTAATTATTAAGTTGCCACAAATGGTGCATTAAGGGAGTGTCAAACCCTGGTGCTTTTGTTTTTACACGAATTTCTGATTTTTGCACCATTTAAACCTCAAAACTGCGTCGATAGTTACCAACAAAGGTTATCCACTGCAGACAATCTTGAGCTGTATTGTTTGCCGATTTAAAACCAGCTAATTACCATTTAAAGTCACAAAAAAACCGCTTGTCGAAAACGCGGGAATTAAGCACATTTCACGCCGTCAGGCGCAGGCGCACCATCTCGTCGCGCGGTGAAATTTTGCTGCGTAATGAAGCGTTCACGTGTTTTAATGTACTTTTTGCGCGAACGAATCTTGGAAAAACGAAAAAATAATATTTGAAAATGTAAACAAAGCGATTAATTTAGACAAGATGCAATTTCAAGTCTTTCTTAATTTCTGGAGTTAGAGACAAAATATGTTTGATTCAAGAGTTGCATTAAAGATTTATTTGATCACGTGCAAAAACATACTCAAGTTGGAAGTCAAGAAAAGTGTATTTGAGAAAGAGACAGCTGGAAATGGGTGAAAAGTCACTTTTTTACTAAAACATGGATTTTCTCAGATTGTAAATTTTAGCAAAAATTTGGCAAAATTTTCAGAACAAGATAACTCAAAAATACCGAAGTAAAAGGTAAGGTTAACTTTCCTACAATAGCAATGGGTCTTCTCCGGGGGGCGGTTTTTCAGTTTTTCATTTTTCGATTTCTAACTAAAAGATATTCTCCAAAATAGATACTCAAATTTGGAAAAGAAAAGTAAAAATCACACTTTTTTGACAGTTTTTCCTGATTATTTCAAAAAGTAAGCTCTAGTTTAAAAAATGAAAAAACCGTCCCTAGACAAATTTGGTCTTGTTTCTAAAAATAACATAAAAAATCATGAAAAATTCAAATGTTTTGTTAGCGTCTGAAAATTTTGGGGCCAAAATCGTGTTTTGTAGTATTTTCTCCAAATACGGAAAGTTTTTACATAATCTGATGCCATCATAGGGGGGTTCATCGTCCAATTTTCTTCTAGAAAGTAAATTTTCCTACATAATCAAATTTTGCAAAGTTACAAACCAAAAAGATACTCGGAATCAAGGTTCACACTGCCCTTAAGGAGAGGGGTCAAGACAATGGTTTGTACAGGGCGTCAAATTTTTAAATTGATCCAATCGTGCTGAAAAGTAGATCATGTTATTTGTCTAACCGTAAGGATTCAGGAAAGATATAGTTTGTATAGTACACACGGAAAGTTCAAGAATTAAGAGGCTAAAAACAACAAAATCAATAAAAAGGGTCAATTCAGTTGATACAGGGGACAAATCTTTAAGTTGCTCCGATTGGATAAAAAAATGGGCAATTTTTGGTGGAGCTCATAGGATCAAAATACGGAATAGTTGAGTGTCTCAATGCTTGCTTAAGAAAGTAGGGGAAACAAGTTCAAGCCCAATTGAATGCAATTTCTGATTTTTGCAAAAAATAAAAAAAATAAAAAAAATAAAAAAAATTCCTTATTTTAATACTATTGAAACACCATCAATAATTTGCACATTTTTATCTAATCGGAGCACTTTAAAATTTGACCCCTGTACAACTGAAAATTAACCCTTTTATGATTTTTGCTGTGTTTTTTGAGCCTATAACTCTAAAACTTTACGTTGTAGATAGTACAAACTATACCTTTACCTTAATTCCTTGTGGTTAGACAAATAACATGGTTATACTTTTCAAAACATGATTGGATCAATTTAAAAAATTTGACCCTGTACAAAACTTATTTTGGCCCCCTCTCTTTAAGGCACCATTTGCTGCACCTATAAGAATACCGTTTTCAGGGGTCACTGTCAGTCTGTCAAAATATTTAATCACTCAAACCTTTGTACTTGAGATGTGTCAAATGTCTGCTAGTCCTGGGCTATAAGAACAGGGGTTTGTGGTGTTAAGTTTGATCATGAACTATCCTATACTGAACAGTCAACACCGGTTTATGGGTCAAAGCACCGTAAAGCACAAAGACACAATTTTGTGGAGAAATTACAACCTTCCCATTACAGTAAAGAATAGGAGGTCAATGAGGTCTGTACGAGGGACGTACTCAAGGTAGAAAGTAACCTCCCGTGGTTCATAAAAACAAAATTCACATTAGGTTATTAGAAGTTCTTAGAGTTAGTTTTAAAATTTTAGATCAATTTAAGTGATTTTTCTCCATTGAACCACGCAGTTGAAGCAATTTGAGGTGTTTTACAGGCGCGATCAGCTTGATACTGCAGAACACCTCCCTCTAGAGTTTACCAATTGTGAACCTTCTTAATAAGATTTCATACATTTACCAGTTTTCGTATTTTGTGAGGCGCTTCACCATACCATCCTTCTCCAACTGTTCCATACACGACTGGTTTCTGCTTCTGACCCGTCACATATATAGATTCTTATCGGGCTTACAGAGTCCTGCTTTATCGAGTACTTACTGCCTGACAGTGGTTGGAGAGATCACTGAGGTGCCATTTAGGACTTGGACGGAGGCGGCGGCAGCTGCCGGAGTCGCTGCTGTCGACTTGTGTCTCACACTTCCTCAGATGGTCGCTGTGCTAAACTCTTGACCGCATTATGTGTCGACTGAAAGAAACAATACAGTCAAAAACCATATGACATTCGCTCTATTAAGTGAACATAATTCTTGATCAGTTGCACTAAAAGCCTCAACCCGCTGAGAGCAAGCCAGGATGTG
>JAMKCH010018355.1:0-58412 GCA_023653785.1 Ophioderma brevispina
GCAACTGATTTACACTTTTTTCTGTATGTGGTCTGCGTTGATGAAACCCATCATTGACCGTATTTTTGTTAAAAATTCCAACTTGCAAAGTGGTTTTCAGGAGAGGTTTGGCCCTTGAGCTAATCTTATATACCGATATCCTGATGGAGTCATAAGACCTTATTGAACCGGTTGGCGCCAGCTCCTATTTTACAAGTGTTAACATTGAATTTACAATCTTATTCCCCTAAATTTTTGCACTTAAGTCGCACTGGTGTTAAAAGAAAGAGCAACTTTCTTCAATTTCTTTCTTTCGTACTTTTTTGTGACTTTGCGCTTTTCTGGGTGCCCAATGGAACTACCAGGTTTTACACATTACTGTTATTTAAAAGTTGCATGTCAGTTTGTCTTCACATAAGCTCTCCCCAATCCAACACACAGATTACATCTCTAAAAGCCCAATTTAAATGCATTCTCTATTACCCAGGATCTTTGGGAATCCTAACCCTTAAACACAGATTCTTAAAAATCCTAGCCTTTAGAGCCGGATTTCCTATTGGAGCAGGTCGGCGGCCAAGCCCTACCTACCACCCAGCCTCAGGTTCTGCAATTACCAATTCGTAGGCTTAATCAACATGTGTAAACAAATTTGGAAACTGTCATGTTTTTAACCTTTGAAAATATCCAACGTCAGAGGAAATGGATCTTTCAGCATGAACTCTCCCAGGAATACAAACCGTGCTACTATACTCACAACTTTATAGACACAATTAGTTACAAAATCGGACCCTCCCAATGCTTCATTTATCTATTATGCTCTGTCATTCGACCAGTCCTTTTAGGGCATCACAAAACCCATTACTTGTTGTGGTTTCAAACTGATAACCACCTTCATGACTGTGTCAAAACATTGGGTTACCTGTGTTTGTCTAAATTCAATTGGGCCGGACATATAATATTAGTATATAGGCCATGCCCTATTGACCCTCTCCAGCCGATGCCTAATTTATTGGTGTTCATCTTTGAACCAACAACCTTTAATTACAGAAATCGTTCTCATCCACATGGTCCAAATGTTATTCACTTGCAACGCAACCGTGAAACCACACGCCAAGATCATTTTCCGGTCGACACCAACCACATGTCCTTATCTTGCCACTAAATTAACGCATTGCTGAAAACAGAGCAAACTTGGCTCAATTGTGGCGTGCAATTCCTACCAGTTAGGTTATAATTGGATCATGGCTGGTATTGTATGTTTTGAATCAAAGGACAAGCCTCTGCAGTTGTGTGCAAAGGAGGATTGTAAACCAACCCCAAGGGAGTTCTCAAGTTTGGTTTTGTGTAGGCATGCCTCCACCGCCAAGAGTCTAGAAGTATGAGCTAGTATGACCGATATCTGCAACAATTTTGAGCCAAAATTAGGACCCACAGTTATACCTAAGATGAAATTGGTGGGCAAATTTAAGGAAAAATTATTTTCAGTAGATGGTTAAAAAAAAAAACTAAATTTTTTATTTTGTGGGAGGAAGGGTTTTCCCCAGAAATTGCTCAAATTGGTGGCCAAATGGTAGTAAAATCAGTTGCAAACCTTATTTGAATGTACAATTATTATTTATAACACACAAAATATTGATTTGGGATTTGGGATCACTTACATTGTTTTAGAAATGAAGTTTTTCCATCTTGGAGCATTTTTGTCCAAATGCCTCCAAGCAGGGCAGTACCAGGGGGTGGCAAGGCTCCAGTAGGTGCTCCCCCTGATTGTTTTCAAAATCAGGAAAAACATGGATGTTTTAAGCTAAAAATTGCATAACAATTAGGGGTTTTTTTATTACCTATAGTGGAGTTAATTGGTGTAAGTTTTGGCCCTCCATTATTTTACCCCGCCACCAACCCCTGCCTCCAAGTACATATACTCCCTTAGCTCCCAAGACAACAGAGCAAAACCGGATTAGAATCAAAGTAGCTACGTGTGACAAGAGTTCTACAATTTTCCAAGCTGTTATTAATTCTGATTCATAACCATGGAGAAGCAACCAATGGACCAGGAGAAACTGTGTAATTCTGATATCCCGTTTGTCACACTTGGTCCAATTTGTTTTAACGGGGCTCTACCTGATCATTATAGCCTTGATCCCACCACTCATCCCATTAAGTACTATTTGGGTATCATTAGAAACTTATTTTTCTATCTCATCTGTAAACTCCTTCCCCTCTCTGTGGAAGACCTTCATCTCAAGTATTCCCCTCCACTCATGGAAGCCTTCACCAGTCTTCCCCTCCTGTGGAATTTAAGAAGACTTAATCATAGCTTTCCACAGGGAGGTATGATTCAATTGGGCTATTCGTTTTAAAGTCTAGATGCTTCCTACTGTGGAAGGCCTTACTTATATCTGTTCACAGAGGGGTAAGTATTTTAAAATGTCAAGGGCTCTTCCATTAATCCTCATATCCCCTGTGGATGGCATTACCTATAACTATTCCACAGGGTATTAGACAATTTTAAATGGAATAGCTCATTCAATTCCACCAAGGTCAGATATACCCTTTGAACACAATTATCTTCCAGGTTTCACTCATTGCCGTTGCTATTTATAGGCGTAACCATGTGCATTGCTCTTGGATTCAATGTGGACCAAGAGGCCATGGGCGTGATGGGACAGGGGTGGCAGAAAAAGCGTGCGCCCTTGGGGTTTACCCGAAAAAACTAGAGAAAAAATCGGATGGAAAGAAGATACAAATACAAGTGACAGGTTGTGCCCTGGGAGTAGGCTTGTCTGGAAGAGGCTGCCACATGGAAAGGTGCCCACATAGGCCTACACCCCATCAACTCCCCTTACACGTGTCCGTGTACCGAAATGGCACTTGCACACAGCGTTTAAAGAGAAGTTGTTCTAACTATTCCATTCTTCCACCCATCTCCCTCCCCTTCCTCCTGTCTTTCTCTCCCTCCTTTCTCTTCTTTTCCCCCTCTTCCATTCGGTTTAAACTTTCTTCTAATCTGTTCTCTTTTCCTCTCTCTTCTGGCTTCTCCTCCTCTCTTCTCCTTCTCCTCCCTACTTGCGCGCTCTCATTCTCTCTCTAGGGGCATACATTATTTATGCCCTTATTTGAATGATGTTTTCCTATATTTTAAATTCGTTTTCTCTCTATCTCTCCTTGATGAAATTTCTGTTCCCTCTCTTCCCTCTCTCGCTCACACAACAATTTACGGCGCACTGCAAGTAACCCTACCACCCGCAGACGCAGTGTGTGATGTACACATGGCACCTTGTGGCAAGAGGCACACGCGTAAAACAGAATTACTTTCACGCATAGATTAAACAAAAGCCGAATAATTTTTTGCCTATTTAGTAGGTGGTGAACAAAGTTGAGATATCCACAGGTGCTGATGCAATGTTTTACATACTAGATAGCTCAGGGTGAATGTCACAAAGGGGAAACCTGCAATTTTTTTTACATACACGTCTAAATGGTAAGATTTCCATCTTCTTGTGATTGTGCTTGCTTCATAAATGCCAATATTTCTATCTCCTTGATGATATTTCAATGTGCAATGCACAGGCAGTGGTCTGTACAAAGAGTTTCCCTTTCTGCTCCAATTATATCACAGCACGCCGAAAGAGTTCCTGTGCCTATGAAAATCCTTGCTTAACATTTCCTTTTCAATTTTTAGCTGCTGTTGTAGACTCTTTTTTCCCACCAAATGAACTCTGAAGAAAAGAAAGAACTTCAAGCCCAGATGGTAATCTTGTGCACAGATTTGAATGGACATTTTTGCCCATTTGTATAGATCGAAGAAATTAAATGCTCCTAAATTTCTCCATATTATTGTTGTCCACTAGAGGTTAGATCATCATCAAAAACAACAACACATCCAACCACAAATACAATATTCTCTCTAATAAGTGCCCCGGGTGTTACATTTTCAAAAACAAGGGCCTTCTATTGGAAGGGAATTTTCCGTACTAAAAGGCAGTTTTTTCCAAAGTGTTTTAAGTTTAACTTGCGTTTCCTCTGACTGAAGGTAAGTTTATACAGTCTTGTTTCTGTTATTTTAATATCATTTTGCCCTTGTGTTTAAGAAAAACTTCACTTTGGCTTGCAATCAACTGGAGTATTAGAAGAAGGGTTATATTTCACTGGGAAAATGAAGGGCATTTAATGAGTAGCCTGATATGTCCTCTTGTACTTTTCTTCTATGTTCACTTTACACTTTCCTTTAAGCTTCTTTTGATTTCTTTAATTCTACCATCACAAATATATCATGACGTTTGCCATATGTTACAATAGATAGAGTAATCCTGCCAGTGCTTGGCCAAATTTGAGAGTTTTCTGTTTACACATTTGCCCCAACTCAAAATTTGTTTTTTAGCCATGTCTGACCAAATAATAAAGCATCAATTGTGCAATGTTCATACAACAAAATATGTCCTGATATGACTAGCTATTCTAAAAAACAAAAATATTTAGGATTGTGTAACGCCCCGCCTGCACACATGCCACAACGCATGCACACAACACACACGCGCTGCTAAGGACTTCCAATTTATTAAGAAGAGCAAATTTTTAGTCAGAGGCAATTTTTCAATGTTGAGAGAGGGCAAACAAGCATTAAATTTCAGTGTTTCTAAAGTTTTATAAATCAGTTAAAATGCATAATTTCAAAATCGTTTAAAAATATTTTTTTTAAAAACAGTACAAAGAAAGAGAAAGGCCTTTCTGAAATTGTTCAATTCAGGGACGCATTTTTACTGTCATTTTTACAGTAAAAACTTTTGTCAATCTTTTTTCATTTTGAGTCCCCCCCCCCCACCCCACGGAACCTTGACTAGCAACCCTTTTAATCGAGAAATCTTAGGATCCAACAAAATTCCTAGGATTTCCGCCCAAATCTTAAGTTCTTGGTGTCCCAGACAATGTGCAAGCTCCACTCTAATTATCCTGTCAAGCTGGATAACTTGAGCTGATAACGCAACGCCTCGACCCAAGATCAAACGACAGGAATGTGCACAGGTTACAGATTTAGTGTCAAGTTAAGGCCATCCACCAAAACACCAAGCAACATCCCTGTAGGTTCTACGATTTGCCAAATTAGGCAGCTAGGCGCTTATCAAAGGATTAAAGTGAAACCCGCAAGTCTAAAGACACTCATCAGTGATTTTGAAAATATTATGAATTTGCAGGAAAGCTTCAAGTGAAGGATAAGTCTAAGTAGAATTCTCATAATTTACCTTTTCGAGCTGTAGAATTAAAGAAAAGAAAGAAAACGGCAGTGTTAAAAGAGAACGATTCTCCATTCAATTACGTGTGTGTAAGTGTCCGTCGGACAGTAATAACTAAACTCCCGATTCTGGCCTTATTAGGTGCTCTTCTGTTATCATTTGCATGGTATGTTAGGATAGCCTGTACTTGTTACGCGTACATCTAAATCTGATTTTTGATATTTTTTTCGATTAGCTGATTGCAATCACACGATAGTGTCTTTAAGCTGGATTAGTAATGCTGTGTGTTCACTAAGTCACTGATGATGAAGATACCGATAGTCATAGATATCAGTCACAGAATGTTCTTACATGCAGGTAGTTCCAAAACTGAGACTGTTAGTCATGTTAGTTGATATACCCATCATATTCCTCTCTATAATAGCCCCTTTCTAATCAAAGCGGCCCCCCCGCCTTTAATAATGCCTTACCATCATTGTTTTCTTCCGTGAAATAATCTCCAACTCTCCAACTGCTTGAAACCTTACCATGAGAAAATGCCAAAGTGTTTGCTTTTTATTTCTTAAAACATAGGCAAAATAACAGTGACAATCAAAGAAGCAGTACGTCAGGGGGCGGATTTAGGGGGGGGGGCGCACAGCGCGCCGGGCACAATCAGAGCTATTAAAAAAACTGACTTTAAAATTGATAGTAACGCACAGGGTGCCCTTTTTTTATCTCAAAGAATGAGGATACAGGTATTGGAGCCATCTAGATCTAGAAGGCCCCAGCGACGTAGTAGTGTTCCTTAAATCACCCCTAGAACCGCGGACTGAAAAAAAAAATATGGGTCCTACCGCCAGAAATGTGGGCACCCCTCTATGGAAGAACTCCTGGATCCACCCCTGTGTACGTAAACTTACCTATATTCTGCATTAAAGAACTATTAGATTGAAACAACGTCTCTAAACAGGATGAAAATTCCCAGAGGGTGTTTTAAAACCATCCCATAATGCATTTCAATGTACCATTACTATATTGTGACTAAACACATGTCAGTACTTAGCGATAAAAAGTATTCCACGAAGTTTAGGGACCACAAAACATTTCCATGACATGTAAAAAAAAAAGTACTAACACTTTGGTGGGTTAACATGACTGTAAAAGTCAGGGCACTTATGTGTTCAGAAGAATAGGATTTTTGTTGATCCCAAGTCATTACATGAAATATTTCCCAATAATTAACAAATAAAAAACAAACACAGACAAAAAAAACATTGTGGTAGGTGAATACCTACAACTTTTTCCCCCCCAAAACATAATCTAGATTTCAATACCGGGGGTACTATTGGTAATCCAGTATCCAGCGGCTATTGAAAGGGGGGAACTGGATGGGATACGAGAACAACTTCAAAACTTCCTATAAGACAATCCAAGAAGACGTGGAGTCTTAACCCATTATTGAATTATTTACCCCTCCCTTGAAGATTAAAAATGTCCGTTTATGAAAAATGTATCCAAGCACACCCTAATACCTCGTACATAGCGAAATGATAATGTTTCGAATTTCACAAATGTAATGACAAATTGCATTGGTTTTTGGCACATAAAAAAATAACTGTGCTTATATTGCACACTTCCAACCAATATGATCATGCGCATACATCAAAAGAACATCAGCAATCAAACTGGCAGAAACTATAAACTGGGTCGATTTTTTTTACCCGGCGGATGCCACCTGTACCCAATGTTGTTTGGGTTTGATATTCAGGGGGGCAGAAGGGGGCTGAGAGTATTCTCTGAGGGGGTGAATTTGGGTCCTTCGTCCATAAGGCACTGTACAAACAGTTCATTCGGGGGTTAGGTCAGGAGGGGCACGTTCTGAGCTGGAGGGGCTCTAGCCCCTGGTTAAACCACGCAAGCACGCACACACATGCACACAAAACCATGCACTAACTTTGTTTATTCAGTACCTTGGCTCAAAAGGTCCTTTACTTTTAAAACTTGGGAACACATCACAAAAAAAGTTAACAGTTGTAGGTATGTAACATGAATCATTTTACGTATGATGGTGTTATAAATCCTTTTGCTTTGCTGCCTTAAGAAGATTCACTATTCCAGATAAATCCAAATATAAATTCTATTTGGGTGTGGACCACGTCAGATTTATTACACTATAGTCCTCTATTGGACTTACAGTACAAACAATCTTGATGATATGTTTACCATTTACAGCCTGAATTGCCAATGTAACAACTGCTATCATGTGGGACTCAGGTATGTGATTGTTTAAAGGTAATGTATTAAAGGTGCCTTTTCCGATTTAAACGTACTCGAGTTCTCTTCTTGAGAGGCTGACCTCGCATACACTCCCAACCAGTTTTGTGGGACAACTTTGGTTTTTATGAAGATTTGATAAATAATAATAATTGCACGCATTTATATAGCGCTTTTCCACGTGTATCAAGCGCTTAACCCTTATTACTATACCGCTATCTTTTGAATACGTCAGCTGCCATATACATACACAAGGCACTCTCAGACCTTTGGGCGGCGCTCACTGGACAATAAGCCCTAGCAGCTCCCCATTTACACCTGGGTAAGAGGGAGGCATTCGAGATAAAGTGTCTTGCCCCAAGGACACAACGCATTGGCAACAGTGGGACTCGAACCCAAGACCTTCGTATCACGAGCCGAATGCTCTATCCACTGACCACAACTCGCTCTCACACTATAGATTACTGTATTTATATTTAGGTTAACAAAAAAGTCCGCAGTTTTTTGCTTTTATTTTATATGCATTTGAGACTGAACTTTCAGGAAAATAATGAGAAAATCTGGTATTGCATATGATATAAAAATCAAAACAACACTGCATATTCGGAAGATATGAACATACACCTTTAATGGCTTAATATAATAGTTTGATCAAAATTCCAACATCTATAGTTTTTTCAAATAAAACAATTGAATAAATCTGGATTATCATATTGACAAACCATTTCTTTTACTAGCAGGCAACTCCAGTTTGCCTAGATTTATTTTTCCCAAAAAATGTTCCACTTGAATTAAGATATGGCTTCCCATAATTGGGAAAACCCTCTCAAAAGCAGCCATCCGCACACACTAACTTATGGGTCACAGCAGCTGTGTTACAAGGGGTCATTGCACCATACACCCCCTTTTAAGGTTTGGTGCACAAATTTACATTTCTATTAAGGGTCATTTATTCCTATAATAGTTTGGAATTTGTTTATTAAAAAATGTTTACCGCTTCCTCCCCCTCCTGATTACAAGCTAGTGCAACTCCCCCCTGATGTTTCATAACCTATACATAATCTACCAGGGGTGAAAGGATTAATATTCTTCAGGCTTCACTCACCCTGGCTGAACTACTAATGTACAAAATTAAAGAGTCTCGGTGACGACCCAGAGGCAACCATCAGTCTCCGCACGAACAAGCACAGATCCTGTCAGATCACCCCATATTGACAAACCGACCTATCAAAAGGCCAACATTTTTATAGATAGAAAAACTAATAACAAAATATCCATGTATACAATCTCGACTATTGTTAGTTAATCTAGCAGGTGTGTATCGCTCACTATCACAGCCAGGCCTATGGCTAGATATTTACAAATTTCACTGAGCGAATATCAAGTGGGCCAGTCAAATCCCTTCAGATCATGAGATGGGAGATTATTTCATTTTCTGTCCACACAGAAATCCGTTCTACATGTTGGACTGTGGATACAGTTGGCACAATGCATTTAACCTCTTTACCAACCTGGGCACTACCACCTACTATCAGCATATTTAAGCACTATTTTGATTTGTACTTTGGCAGGTAATATCTGGAATCATCAAATCAGAGATCTTTAGAATGTTGGTATGTTTACACAGAGAATAGGACTATTTGATTGGTTACCCCGAGGGCTATCTCATGTTGTGTCTGTTATGAGCCAATCCTGCAGATTGTATCATATATGGTAAAGGTGTCCATGGGTTAAGCCTTTTCATAAATTATAAAAAAAGAAAAATTAAAAAAAAAAAAAAAAAAAAAAAATATTTTTGTAAAAAATTTCACATTATGCATTTTCATGACTAAAATTCAGTATCAGCATGAAGAATAACATTGAAATGAGGCACCAAAAAGCTTAGTCATAAGTCCGTGGGTTTTTTAGTAGATGACGTCCCAAATGGCCAGTGGCGGAGCCAGACCTCTTTTTTCTGGAGGAAAGTGATTTTTGGGGGGTGGGAGTGAAATGGGGGGATAATAAAAATGTAAGATTTTTTTTTAATCATTTTGGCCAAATTGCTGATTTTTGCCGCAAAATTTTGGTGATTTTTGCCTTAAAATCACCTAATTTTGCTAATCCTCATTTGTCGTTCAGCCGAGGGGGGGGGGGATTCCCCCATGCCCCCCACCCCACCCCTTGGCCACTGCTACTGCAAATGGTCCACATTCATTTGAGAAGTCATCTTCAAGAGCCACTGATTTATGTGTTATAACTGCACAGAATGAAAGGGTTTGAAATGCTCTAAAACTAGGTGGAGAAATGGGGTAAATTCCCCACTTCATTTTACAAATGTTTGGTGTCTTTAAATCTCAATAATATTGGTATTGGTGAAACAAATTTAAGTTCAAAAATCAAGAATCAAATAACCCTCTCTTACCTGAGGTTTTTCTGACTCATTTTCATGCAGTCTTTTTTGCTACACATTTGCCCCAGTTTTCACCCATTTTATCAGTGAGATATAATAATATTCTTGGGGGCGACTTGATGTTTTATGTCAACAGTGTTGAAAGTTTCCCCTGCAGTGGCGTAACCAGACCTTTGCAAATGGGGGGGGGGGAAAGAAGGGGTGCCGAGGCATTTTTTGAGGGAGTCAAATTTGGGCCTTCTCCATAGATACTGTACAAACGGTCACTTCATGTTGAGGGGGAGCTTGTGTGGGGGGCAAGGGTTTCCCCCACACCACCCACCGCCGCTGGTTAGGCCCTGTTCCCACTTGGCAATAAAACATACCCAAAATACTCCAAAGGTCATTTTTTAAATGCGTATTTTTGACAATTCTCCTCGAAATAAAGACACAATGTCAGCATTTACTGTGTAGAAATCGGGGTGACATTCTCGTATTGTCCTTGAAATGGTAAAAAGTGAGTATTTTGAATTTTTGTCAATGACATTTGTGCATTTAAATAGGCTAAACGAGAGCCAACACTATTCAGAATTTTTCTTCCAAATTAATTTAGAACAATCACACTGCATGTAAATCATTACCATTTGGCAGTGCTGCAAGTAAACCAGAGCAGTGGTAGTGTAGTGTGGACACCCACAACCTCAGACTATAGCAATAGTATTACTAAGGGTCGTGGTTCTCGTACACAAATGCAACCAAGACTTATATGCCAACCATAGTTGTAAAGCCTCTGCTTGGCACAACTAGGTGGAACAGCAATCATAATTGTTATATTAAGACTGGGTATAAAAGTTTCATCTGCATTAACGCATCTAGTGTTGAACTCAATATAGGGTTAGAAATTAACGCTTAACCGAAATATATCAGACTTTCTACAATACGCCCTCCGACAGACAAGGTTAATTACAGCCTCTTTAATAAATTGTTTGGTGTTTGGGAACAAATATGTATAGTAAAATTTACATTGTTAAATTTAGAAATAAAGTCAAACATTTTGTTTTAATGAAGTCTGTTGACAACAGAATTGGTTGTATTGTATGTCCAACAGGACTGATGATATAATGAAAAAAGTTTGCAATTCATGGTAACAGGGCAAGGGTATGATAATAAACGTCACTTAAAAATTGCTTTCTTTCTTTCAAACCTTTTGAAATTTAAATAAAAAAAGAAAAATTAAATTTTGAAATAATAATTATAAGAAAGAGGGGATTTAACAAATGATTAACTTACGGCAGGTCACACACCCCTTCAATCCACTCAAAACCACCCACACAGACACACAAAAGCTCCAGGATTTCCAAATCACAAATATCAAAAACTTGATTATCACGGCTTACTGTCACTCCCGTCTGGTTTTAGTACAAAAATGCTTCCTAAAATGGCTTTCATGCTAACCAGACTCTCAAATTAGCCGAATCTGTGACAAATGGTTTATTCCTGGTTTCGGCTTGCTGTGCAGTTAGGCGGCAATTCTTGCCCAGTCCTTTTAGTGCCAAGACAGGTCATCCCTCCTCGGGGCTCAATCTACTCCCCAAACTAACACTCTACTACTGTCGACCAATGGGAAACCATACCATCCTGTTTATTTGGACGCGGTGGTTCCTGTACTCCTTTTGGTACTCACATGGGCATTCTGTACATAGGAATTCAGGAACCAGCCTGCTGCTATAGACTTAGTCCATATCCTTAGACTTTTCCCAGGCAATGCTCTACCAGGGAAAGTTTGTGTAATATATTTCTAAAGTTTCATTTCATACAAAAGTATCGATACAACAAAACAATCTAGGAATGACAACCCTCACGAATACATAGAATCAATTCTCCTCAAACACTTACCAAAGTGATACTCTTTCAATACTTTCACATATTGTTCACGCCTAAGGTTAAAGCAACATATGCCTTGCTTTGTTTGCTGGTTCACAAGCTTCAACATCATAACACTTCAGGATAAAATTGCAAATAATCGCATGCCCATGCTAAAGTGTATTTCCTGATATCCACCATTTGCATTCAGTAAATGAGGTGAGGCTGACTTTTGGAGATATAACAAATGGAAAGAAACTCTGATTGTTGTCCTATTTCTGTGGCAATTGTTTCATGTTTCAACCCAAAGGTGACCTTTGACCAAAAAATGACCACTTTAAAATTTAGATAAAAAATTATTTAATATTTAAAAATTATATCATTTGTTTTATCTATTACAAATTTTGACTAAATGGTAAATAGATATCAGTGCACCAAAATCAGAGTACACCACACAAATAGCTGCCTTATGCTTATTTGCATATTTATGGGGCTATAGTCAGGAAATTGCCAAGTATAATTTGTTGGTAGACGTTTCATATAGAAGTCACATTATTCAAATGAGGTATTTCCATTGATTCCAAGTGCTACTGCACAACATCATACAGCACATGATGGAATCAATTGTAATACCTCATTTGCAACACTTGGGACTTCAATATGAATGTTTTCCCATTTGTTCAAGTGAAAACCCTATTTGGACCTATATTAGAGAGGGAACCATTAACTTTACTGATGTTTACTACAACCATAAAATGGAAAGTACAACAACCACAGCCTATGGGGCAGCGTGGTGCAAACATTGCACATAACATCAAAACACCATCAAGAATCGACTGAAATTTGGTTTCTCGGGGATAATTATTGAACCTCACCATAAAATGAGTGTTAGGACAACGCACGAAATGCACTTTAACCTCCTGTCCTGAACCAAAATCCTATGACCTCTCCTTAGGGTACTTTTTGAAGCAACGTTGATGAAGATCCCTTTCACTCATTTCAAGAAGTATTTATATTCAACAGACCTTTAAAGACCTCTAGATGACCTTTACCCTTAATTTAGAAGCTCTATATGACTCCGTCAATGTTCATTTTGGAGCGACTTGGTGAATGCCCAACCATTTCTTTGCAAGAAGCCTGTCAGAATACCGTCAAATAACCCCTAAAGACCTCCCAATGACCTGGGACATCATGGCTCAACACCAAAGTTTCATGCAGCATTTACCAATTGCAGCCGACAGATATACTCTTCCAGCTCGCAGGCGAAGTAGCGACGCAGGCATATAAATTGTACCGACTTTTAGTGCGCGCGCAGTCAAAACACAAGCGCATTGCAAATTCGGCACTCGGGTATACGCGCACGTCGTCACTTCATACTTCAGATAAGACAAAGTATAGACTTACAGTTGCTGAAGCATCACATATGCTGTTAAAACTATATGAACCCAAAATCAACTTTTTAAGACCAAAATGAAGTTTTATCAACAAAATAAATCAAAATTGCATTGCAGGGTACATTTGAACATCTTAGAAGCAAAATGACCTTTGACTTCTTAATCATGATGCTGTCACCACAAGGTAACATATGACTCTCAAGGGTCCATTTGTTCTAGATTGATCTACACAAGATACCACATTCTTTTAAAATGAGAACAAATAATTTTCAAACAGGAAAAGTTGATAGTTCACCGAAAGTTCAAAATGACCTTTAGTTATATAATGCCAAGAATTACAGACCCTAGAAGCTTGAGTGAAAGCAAACCAAATCAGAAGAACCACCACATTATATTAATGTTAAGTAAACATAAGCTTATGATCATCATATTATTCATTGAGTAAATATTAGAAGAAAACAATTTTATTTCTTGCAACTATCCTAAAACAAATGTAACCTTTCAGTTTTTGTGTCACCTGCCTTAAGGCAGGAAACAGATAGGGATTACTTTGTCCACTGTTGTTGTCTCTTGATGATGATGATGATTTGTTGTTGTCTGTTGTATGTTGTCTGTGTGAAAACGGGTTACATTTGCTGTAATCTTTGCATAATTGGATGGATTTACACCAAAACTTGAGTCATAGTTGCAACATGCAATCCTTCATTTTATGAGGTCAAAGGTGCACATAAGCTCAAAGGTCATGTGAAGTCAAGTTGTAAGATAGCTAAAATGTAAAATTGACGTTCAATCGAAAAATTGGAACCAGTTCAATTGGAACCAATTTATGGATATATCACTGAAGCCTCCATTTGGTTTGTACAATGTCAAGGTCACACATCGGGCAAATTTCAATGAGGTCTATCATTCCCAAACCGCGATGGCAGGCGCCACAAGCGGCCCGAGACAGGGTTCATTTTTCTTTTTAATAATGTGGATGGTTTGGTAGGGTTGCGTGTGGTGTGGTGTGATGTGATATGGGTAATATGGTATCGAGCTGTGGTGGT
This sequence comes from Ophioderma brevispina, assembly GCA_023653785.1. Taxonomy (NCBI): domain Eukaryota; kingdom Metazoa; phylum Echinodermata; class Ophiuroidea; order Amphilepidida; family Ophiodermatidae; genus Ophioderma; species Ophioderma brevispina. The sequence continues at coordinate 14,135 of JAMKCH010018355.1, forward strand.
GGGGTGAAGAAGTGTATCATGGGCAATGACAGCCCGACATGTTTTCCTAAATTAAGAGGTTAACAATTTTTTATGGCATTATGGAATGTTTGTAATTGAAAACAACACAACATGTTTTGGGTGAACTAGTTTGAAGCCTCAGACCTGCAGACAAATATCTTTCACTCAATTACAACTATATCTCGATGGCTTAGACGGTTAGAGTACCTACACCAGCGGAAGGCTGGATTCAATTCACAACGTTCCAGCATAATATTTTCACTTCTTGGCCATGTCACGAAAGATTAGTTATTGCATCAATTTTGAAATAGGTATGCTAACAAATCTGAAGTCAAACATACTATTTTCTTTTTTTTTAAAACCCCTGGATGAGAAACTGTTTTTAAAACAATTGGTCTATTCTGATAATATAGTAGGACAATGTTTAAATTATTTCATTTTCGTCATTTGTCAATATATTGTCCAATAATTGTAGCACTATTTTCGGTAATTCTAGTCGATTTAATAATAGAAGGCCATGAATGAATGAGAATAGATCATATTCAGTAGTCATGAGTAGGCTTGTGGTCATCGTCTTTAAGATCTATGTTGAAATCACCCATTATGTAACAAGCTTCTTTTCTTCAACTATTTATGAAATATTGGGTCTAATAATCACTAACAAAATTATCTATCGCTGTATGTGATCTATAAATGACACCTATAATAATTTCTTTTTATCCTTATTTTCAATTTCGATAAAGCACGATTCAAAGTTATCGTTAGCTTTAAACACGAGATTCAGGCCTTACGTTATATTTAACATTCTGAGATATTATAGACAAACCCACCTTTTTCCTAGATAACGATTTAACATATTCAATATTATATCCAGGCAGTTTGTACATATCCTGAGGTTTCTCTCGTAAGTGCGTTTCGGATAAACCAATAAGAGTGAAATTATGATCAAGTACTTTTAAGGATTCTTTAACTTTTCAAAATTCTTTTTTTCAAACTGGTAATGTTTCAATTTAAAATGAACAAAATTGGGGACTTATCAAAACTGCTTCTTGAATGATTGGGTTTTATATATGGACATTTGTTATACAAATGTTATAGCTATCTTGTGTCCCCACATCCAATTATTAAAAGTACTTTGATATCTGTATGGATTAAATGCCATGTTTTCATATTTATCCAAATTATATCTGTAATCTTTAGTTGCTCTAAGCTACTAATGCATTCTGGAAAGAATAATACGATTGTTTGGGGCGACCATTACAAATTAACATGTATATGGCGCCAATGTCGAAAATGATATTATGAAGTTATCAATAAATTTAACCAACAAAAAGCCCTGGTCCCATGTGATATTGGAAAAAAATTGTAAAAGGGTATCCCACGATATTGTAAAGCCATTGACAGCAATATTTAATTTATCAAAATCAACCGGTATTGTGCCTGATAGCCTCAAAGTGGCCAACTAATCCAATTTTTACAAAAAAGAAGATACAGAATTATTTACTACGATCGTCCAGTATCTGTTTTTACCTTGTTTCTCCAAAATTTTGAGCGCACTAGTTTTTGACGCCTGATGCAATATATGATAAACATAAAATCCTAACAAAAAACAATTTGGATTTCGACAAATATTCTACTTTTATGGCAATAGTTGATTTAGTAGATAACGTTAGTAAAGCCACCGAGCTGAGTAAACCACATTGGAATATTTTTGGATTTGTCAAGGCTTTGATACGATCGATCACAATTCTTTTTAAAATGCTAGTATATTACGGATTTAGAGGGATTGTATTGGAATGTTTAAAGAATTATTTAATAACAGGAAACATCATTTTTATTATTACATAAGTAAATCGATCTCAAAGACCTTATTTTGTGGAGTCCCTCAACCCTCAAGGTTATCATTCCGGGACCCAGCTTTTATTTATACTTTACTTATGATATTACTAACACTTGCGCCGTCCTAGAATTTTATTTTATTCGCTACGATACCACTATTTATATTCTAATTCTGATATAGTTAGTAAAATAGACTTAATTATGGAGAGTTAATGAAGTAGTAACTGGTTCAAGCGAATAAATTCTCGTAAATGTTAGCCAACAAATTATATGGTTTAGGTACTAGATATGTAAACGAGTAAATATGCAGATAAAACCCCAATGATATTGTTTTGGATGGTGCAATCCTTGAAAAGGTTAATAAGACTTTTTTGGGCGTCGTCATAGATGAAAAAACTTAACATGGAATTTCATATCTATGGTATTTCAAAAATCTCAAGAAATTGTGGCATTTTTAAATAAGTTAAAAAAACACACCTATTCCGGAAGCAATACTTTACAACACTATATTTGTATCTTATTTACCTTATATAACACAGTGTCCTAGCATGGGGTAATACCTGTAAAGGCTATCTAGATATGATTTATAAAGCTTCAGAAATGGGCTGTGCGATCAATATCAAATAGCCATTACAGGAGTCACTCAAATCTCTATTGTCGTTACAATGTTTTAAAATGGGTATGATACTTATAAACTAGAACTTGGAGTATGCATGTAAGGCATCATAATAAGATGTTACACATATCTTCAATGACTATTTTACGAAACACCTCACTGAAAGTCACGACTACCACACAAGAATATTCTAATAATTATGTACTTGCAAGACCAAAAAAGATTTTATGATCAACACAGTTAGAACATCTGGTCCTATTCCTTGGAATCTCGTTAAAGAAAACCTTAAGCAGTCAATATCTGTAAATCATTTTAGAAATTATTTAAGTAATTCTTTTATCCGCCTATTAGCTACTTTTTTGGAGCAGCATATTTTCTTTTTCACTGTCTTGTGTCTGTGAATTTTTGTTTGGTTAGGTGACATTTCTTTTATTGTTAGGTACTGTAACGTTAGTTAGGTGGTGACCTTTCCTGGTCTATGGCCTTCCGGTCACCTCCTCCATATTACATTTATGTTGTTGCATTTGGTATGGTGAATTATTATGGAAAAATAAAATATCTGAATTAAATGATCTTGAAATGGGAACAGAAAAATAATTGTTATTTGTGAAAACATGAAAGACTAATTTTACATCTTTTCAACAACAATAATTATTAAAATGTTTTGTTCCCCTATTACTTACCCAAGATGCACAACTTTCTATTGTTCCATACCAAAACAGAACAGACAAATGTTCCCATTTAGAACTTGTCGGTTCTAAAATGAGTGTGTTTGTAAAAAGGCCTATGATCAGTGCTGTATAGCTAGCCTAAATGTTCAAAGGGACATGTTTCCAGTAAGTTCGAACAAAGTAGCAATCGTAGGCAAAAATGTCCTATCACAGAGCAAATGGTGCAAAAGGATGCAAAAGGCCTGATTTAGCCTGACTATCTGGTTTCTTTTTTTCCCAATCTTTAAAAAACAAACACAAAAACGAACAACAAACAATTTCTGAATGCACTCTCTCACTACTCATCACTGGCCTACGCCCTAGACAAAAATGCTTTTTCCAATTTACACTTAGGTCAAGTTTAACATATACATTGCCTCTAATGGGAACTAAGAACTGACATCACTATTCAATATACTATAAACTAATTTGTGAATCCATTGGATTAAGACTAGTTGAATATCCTCAACACTCATACAGACTCAGCTCGACATCCCCACCGCAACGGTACGTGTTCCCGTGGACATGCACCAATGCGAGCCGGCAATCTGGACGACTTGTTTCTACAGCTTCTTGGCTTAACATCCCCCATGCCCAGTCCCTGGAGATTTGGCCTGGCTATGACACATTGGGGTACACACTGAAACAGGCACAGACGTGTCCTTTCCCCTCCCTTAGAGGACAGAGGCTCAGAATTTATACATGGCGTGCTAAATCACATCCGAGGGGATTGAAATTGTGATTGATAACTGTGTGCTATGATTAGCCAGATTCAATACACTGATTGTAAACAAAATGAAGGTGCACAACAATATCATGGTGCTAACAACACACAACGATAGTAGGGTTATAAATTATGGCGGTCCGGTAGGTTATTGTCCCACGGCTTTGTAGTTATGGTGACAGATGCGGATAAGATTATGATCTAAATCTATAAAAAACGTGCGTGAGATTAAGTTATCAGTCAATCATAGCGAATGTATGCAAAATGGAAAACTAAATCTAAATATCTCAAGAAAGACAAACGAAGGGGTTCTATGGAGATATTTGCATCAGAGGGGTCCGTTACATGTTTTGTTTTGAATAGTATTGTAATGGGTCTAAATATAGCACCTCGCGGAGAAAATGAACGTTTTGTCGGGGGTACTCGGTGCTCACAGCACAAGTAAAAGTGAAACAGGCAATCTCTACGGGCCGCATCCCTTTTTCCACAATGCCTTTTGATATTATTCCAGTCTTGAACATTTTTCCAAACGCTTGTTTCAATTTACACCAATTTTTTTTCAGTTTTAGAAACAGGATTACGTACTTACCGCGACGCCGTAGTCTTAAGAGAATCCCATTTGGGCAGTTTGGGGAAAGAAGGTTTTTTGAAGATTGAAGAGTTTTTCTAAAGTTGGAAAGGTGCGGAACAGAATTTTTGGGTTCAAACTCTGGGAAAATGTGGGGAATTGCTAAAATAAGAGAGTAAAATTCAAAATGGGTTCAATGTGCCCCAATGATTTTTTCATCATACCGGATTAACTGGGTGCTTTTTTTTTTTCCCAATCTCATTAACAGAATAAGCGTAATCTAGTATTAGTGCAATAGAATAAATGATACCATAGAATAAATCTACTGCTATTGTAAATGGAAGTGCCAGGGAGTATGGGGTTGGGAGTGTAAGGTTTTGGGGTTAAAACAACCGTTTCAAACTGTCTTTACGGAATAAAGTACAGTACTAGATTGGAGCACTCCAGTGAGCACTCAATGGAGTGGGGTTTTCTGAAATATACCACCATATATCATGCTTCTCCATGTTTGCATGGACTGTAATAAAAGAAAAGCGGTTCTTAACATCAAAAGAACCAGTGTCATTAGACAACTGTTTTAATGTTTATAAATGGTACAAAGTGCAATACTAGAGTAATACTGGGTACCAGTTGGACTCCCTTTTCAGCAAACACTATAGATATGAGTCCTACTTCCAGGAGAAACCACGCCAAACAATATTTTGTAATATACTCTATTAAAACCAAAGGTTGAAAAACCAATATTAAAGATTGGGATGAGGAAAGGATCTAAAAGGCTGGACTCGGAGAATTCCAGAAGAGGGCGCCCTCAATTTTCAAAGAAATCATGTTTGTGCATATAAATAATGCTGTCCATAAATAATCACTGTGTGAATAAGCTAGCTCAAATCGAGTCCTTCATATAAAATCACAACTTTGTGTATAAAATTCCGGATCCGGATGTTTGTTACACACTGTAATCCTATGGCACATACAATTGTACACAAATGTTTACTGCATCAAAAACAAAAGATCTGATTCATCTCGAACTTAGGAATTGTGCAGTTTAGGTTACTATCTTTATTTATAGTTGACTATTTTAATGTATACACCAAAACATTATATTTTCCAAACTCTTAGTCATTAAAATTTGATTGATTCAATCTATAAGACTGAATTCCAATTTTATTTGGATTGTCCCCTCTCTCCTCTTTGCGGTTTATTGAAAGAGTACGCCTACATGTTTTATTTGTATAGGGGTGAGTATGTCAAAACTTAACATGTTTTAAAGGTTGATTGCATTACCACACATAACCCCTCCTCAAATAACTTATTAAAATTGGGTCATCAATTTGTAATAGTAAGCATTTAATTATGCAAAAAAATGTGCCAAAAATGAGGGGCGTGCAGTTTTCTTTGTATGTCCTGGCGTTTCTTTAAGGTAATTAATGATACAGGGCGTAGCTAGGATTTGATATGGGGGGGGGAGTGCGCATCTGAACCGACAGCATAAACACATGTGGTCCAGTGGGCAAGTCCCAGTAGGGGTCGGGAAGCGAAGCCCGGAAGAATGCTTTGATTGATATGCTTTAAAGTCTTCTGATGGGCTAATTTTTGCATGATTTTGTAAAATTTACTTGTCGCACACTGACCATTGAACTTTAAACCTATACTTTGCAGCAAATCTGGCCTGCAGCGGACCACAAACCTGATTCTTCAAGTGAGCCGACGAACTCATCTCAAATGACGAAATCAAATATTGGGGTGCCCGGCCCATCCCCCTCTGGTAACATCCACTGTTAATGATAGAAAACAAAACTGTAAAAAATTTTTTTTTTTAAGTTAGATCATAGTCACTTGTTTTTATCATATTTATTTGCATTTTACAAAACCGCATGCGCTACGTTATGTAACATTAAAGTAAAATCATATTGTACGTAACTCAAATCGTCTCCCACATTACATACGGTGTATTTAACAGTTTTTAGGTGTTTGCGATTTTTTTTTTCCAAGCAAAGCCTTTATTATGATTCAATAACACAAGAAAAACCATGGTTATGATATGTATCCATAAGATCTCTATAATATGTCAAATAACTGTATCTTTTGATAGATCAATAATTAGTCAAAACAGATATATACCATATAGTTTCCAAAGTCCAGTTTTTATCAAAAATACATTTTTCAAATTACTTTACAGCTAAGTATTACTATATTCCTGTATCTCTTTAATTCTATATTGAAGGAATCAGTCTGGATTACAATTTTGTACTCTGGACTGTATATGTGAATTTGCAAGTAAAAGGAATCTGTTCAGATATTGTATGGCAATTACCTATGCGACTCCCTTGTTGTCCTGCTGAGCGAGACTGTGTAGGCCTCAATCACCACCCTTTTCGTAAATTTTAAAAATAAAACAAAAAACAAACAAAACAATATTAAAATCCCATTGTTTGAATCACAGATCATCTTTCATTATCAAAAGAACCACCACTTTCACTCATTGTTTGGGGAAAAAATAAGCAAAAGTAGGACTAAGAAAGCTATGAAAGCCATAAATCAGATTTTCAAAAAAGAAGTTGGAACTAGATTGAGAACTAGCCTGTTAAACCATGATCGCTGATATAAAGTGTGGTTTATGAATGATACAATGTGGTCACCTAAGAAACAAACTAGGGTACCAACTCCATTTAAGGGCTAATGGCATTTTCACAGGCGACAATTTGTCAATTTTAAAAAATCAACCATTGGGGTGTGTGTGAAGGGGAAAATTTGCAATTAATAATATTCATCTTCCAATGGTGACGTTTCCTTCAAGGCGAATGTATGCAAATGGAAACTAAATCTCAAAATCAATCCAGAAAACGAAGGGGGGGTTTTCTATGGAGATATTTGCCTCAGAGGTCCGTTACTATGTTTTGTTTTTGAATTATGTATTGTATCAATTGGGTCTAAACCTATAGACCAGGCGAGAAAATTGAACGTTTTTTGTAGGGTACCTCGTGCTCACAGCAACGGTTAAAAGTGAACACGCAACTCGATACGGCGCCGACATCCCTCTTTTCCACAATTGCCTTTGGCGTTTATTTTCCAGGCTTTGTTGGAAAATTGTTTCCAAACGCTTGTTTTCACAACCAACTTTGTTTCAGTTTTAGGGGAAACAGGCCTAGTACTAATATTACCGGACCCCCTCCGTAGTTATAAATGAGGAATCCCATTTTGAAGTTTGGGAAAGAAGAAGGTTTGAAGATTATTTTTCTAAAGTTTTGTGAACTTTGAAAGGTGCTGCTGTCAACTCGAATTTGGGTTCAACCTCTGGGCAATGTGGGGCGGGAACTTTGTAAAATAAGGGAGTTAAAATCAAAATGTGTTTTCAATGGACCAATGATTTTTCTCATCATACGGATTCACTGGAGTGCTCCAATCTAATTACAGAATAAAGCGCAAAGATAGTATTAGTGCAATTAGAATAATTGATACAATAGAACAAATCTACTCTCATTGTAAATTGAAGTAGCCATGGGAGTATGGGACTTGGGGGAGTGCAAGGGTTTTGGGGTTATTATTTCAAAAACAACCAGTTTCAAGCAGTCTTAACCAGAATATAAAGTTACAGTACTAGATTGGAGCACTCCGGTGAGTGCCCAGTGGAGACTTTGAACGCTCCCAGTGAGCATCAAATGGAGTGGGGTTTCTGACATATACCACCATAATATACCGTACACCACTCGGGTATAAGCCCACACCCCTTAAATGGAAGACTTTTACTTCAAAAAGGGTTTGGGGCTCTTTATACAGGGGAGGGGCTAGTAGAACTTGGGAGCAAAAATATCAGAGACAAAATTCAATCTATTTCAAGAGGCATATTATTCCAACACGGGATACCATTACTGTACACTTTCGTTTTGATGCAGTATTAAAAAACATTTAAGTCAATTTTCCCATTACATTCCTCAAAGTTATTATAGCAAACATTAAGCCATCCCAATGTATTGGGCTCTCTGTATAGCTCTTATAGAATAGTTGAAGTTTTAAATGTGTTGATTTTGTTGTGGAAATTTACTGTAACATTGTTGCCCGTTGAACGCAAAATTACCACGAGGAGGTATACCCGAGTGTATGCTACTCCTGTATTTTCTTTAACTAAATTGGGGGTGGGCTTATACACAAAGGTGGGCTTTTTATCTATACCCAGAGTGGTTACGGTTTATATCCTGCTTTCTCAGTTTGCATGGACTGTAATAAAATGAACAGGTGTTATAACGAAAATGAAACCAGTTTCATAGACAACTGTTTTTATTAACTGTTGATAAATGGTCAAAGTGCAATATCGGTAAATACTGGAGTAACAGCTTGGACTCCCTTTTCAAAAAATCACTTAATAATATATGAGGGTCCGACTTCCAGAGAAGGAAACCACGCCAAAACACTATTTTGTCATATACTCTCTGAATACCAAAGGTTGAAAAACAATATTAAAGATTGGGATGAGGGAAAGATTTAAAGCTGACTCAGAGATTTTCCAGAAGAGGGGCCCTCAATTTTCAAAAGAATCTAAAGTTGGATTTGAACCTTTAGTGAATACAAATACCTTCAAACATAAAAAAAATCACTGTGTGAAATAGCTAAGGCTCAAAATTGAAGTTCCTTCTCATATAAAACTATTCACAACTTTGTTATAAAAATTTACCGTATACGGAATTTTGTTACACCACTGTATCCTATGGCATAATATTGTAAACAAAGTTTACTGAATCAAAACAAAAGATAGGATCATATTTTCGAATTTGGGAATTGTTCATTTTAGGTTTTTTTAAAAAAAATAAAAAAAATAAAAAAAATAAAAAAAATTATATTCCCCAATCTCTCTTAGTCCATTAAATTTTGATTGGAATTTCAATCTATAAGACTGAATTCTCAATTTAATTTTGGATTTTCCCCTCATCTCATTCTTTCTGTTTATTGAAAAAGTGCTACAGTTTTATTTGTATTATGGTGTGATGTATGTCAAACTTTAACATGGTTTAGTAAGGTTTGATATGCATTCACACATTAAACCCCCTCCCTCAAATATTACATTCGTAAATTGCGGTCCCATTTTCAATTTTTTATTGCCAAAAAATAATTTACAAAAAAGAGGGGTGCATTTCTTGGTATGTCCTTGCGTTGAACGACAGATAACATATGTGGTCCAGGGGGCGGAAAGTCCCAAGTAGTGGTCCCAGGAACGCGACGCCCTGCGAAAATGTTTCGATTTATTGCTTTAAATGTCTTCTGATGGCTAATTTTTGCTTGATTTTGTTAAAATGACTTGGTCGCACACCGGACCATTGACTTTAAACCTATACTTTGCCAGCAAATCTGGCCTGCAAGCGCCACACAACCTGATTCTTTTAAAGTGAAAACACGACGCAAAATCATCTCAAATGACGAATCACCATATTGGTGGCCAAGGCTCCATCCCCCTCTGGCTACCACCACTGTTAATGGACTAGTGTAAAAAATCTTTTTTTTTTTTTTTTAAGTTAGATCATAGTCACTCTGTATTTTATTCATTTTTTATTGCATTTTACAAAACCACATATCGCTACGTTATGTAACATTCATATAAAATCATATTGTACATAACTCAAATCGTCTCCCACATACATTACTGTTGTTATTTTGAAATTTTTTAGGGTGTTTGGGCAATTTTTTTTTTCCAAGAAAAGCCTTTATTATGAGTCAACAATTCACAAAGCATAAAACCAGGTTAGTATAGAGAACAGGAAGAGGAGCCCGAGGACAGAGGCCACAAGAAGGGAGACGGGAGAGAGCAAGGAAGGAAGCCAGGAACCAGAGAGACGGTCAGGGAGAGTTTCCAACCATTATCCCCCATTTGTTTTATCAACAAATACATCTTTTTCATATTAATTACAGCTAAGTATTTTACTATATTCTGTATCTCTTTAATTCGATATTGAATGAATATGTTGGATTACCAATTTTTGTTAATCTGGACATGCTATATGTGGAAATTTTGCAAGTAAAACGAATCTGTCAGATATGTATGCAACTTTTACCCTATGCGACTCCCTTGTGTCCTGCTTGAGCTAGACTGTGTAGGCCTCCAAACCAACCCTTTTCTAAATTTAAAATAAAACAAAAAACAAACAACCAACAATCTGAAAAATTACCAGTGTTTTTGAATCACAGATCATCTTTCATTATCAAAAGAACCAAACCACTTCAATCATTGTTTGGGGAAAAAAAGCAAAGTAGGACTAAGAAAATCTATGGACAAGCCATTAAATAAATATTAAAATCGATTTCAAAAAAGAATGTTGAACTCTAGATTTGAGAACTAGCCTTGTTAAAACATGATCGCCTGGATTATAAAAGTTGTGTTTTCATAAATGATACATTATGTGTCACTAATAAACAGAAAATTAGGGTGGTACCAACTCCATTTAAGGGCTAACTAATGGATTTTAACAGTCGACAAATAGTGTCAATTTAAAACAACTCAACCCATTGGGGTGTCCCCCACCCCGGTGTGAAGGGGAAACTTGCCAACCAATATAATATCATACTTCCCAATGGTGGACGGTTTCCTTCAGGGCTGCAGACTGACTTGATATAGCTCATAATCTACGCTCTGTGAAACATAGGGTTTCTCATCCCTCACAGGGGTTCCACTGTTTGGTAAATTTGTGGTGGATATCTTTCATGCTACCAAATATTTTTTGTTGATTTTAATAGTTGATTTTAAATATGCAAGACTTAATTTACATTAGTATCTACATTAATGATAATTCAAGTTTGCCACGGGATGTTTTTACATATTTTTATTCACATTTTAATGTCCAGTACGATAAATCTGCAAAAGTAAAGTAAAATCACGTGAAAATACATGATACAGTTCATTTAATTGGCATTTCTCTTTATCTACTGGTGTAGCTGTGCGCATCTTTCAATTTGCTGTTTACTCAATTTTCATGAAAAGATTCAGTTAGTTATTCTTATAAGTCGTTTGCGATTGCTGGAGACACGCCAAAATAGTAGGGCGTTAATGTCGGCCACCCCTGGCAATCATGTGTGTTATAGATGAGACCGGTACTACGAGACACAAGTAGTCATCATTAATGAAGTTTGGGAATACCCCTCAATGAGAATTACATCATAACTGCTTTGCTTGGTAGAATGCCACAGGGTCAATCAAGAATAAAAACTGATTCCAAAACATGGAGGGAGATATTAAGTTGTTTAATATGGAGATATCCAATGGGTAGTAAAAAAGCTAGGAAATTCCTTTTTGTTTATCCTCAGGGAATGAAAATTAATCCTTATTTAATTTAAATATTATTTTTGTTGCAGGTATGGCACCCCTTGAATTTGCTGGGCAAGTTTTCATCCTGATTTAACCTAGTCTTTCCCTGAAACTTGGGAGAACCATGAATCACTTGACAATCAGAGAGATCAGATGCATTTACTATGGGGGAGATTCCCAAAACTTCCTAAATTTTTTGGCCTTTCCAAGAAATTACAACATTGGGATTTAGTGGCAATACATGCTAAACTTCTGTGAAAAAATTACCTGTATACAGTAATTTTATTGAAAGATCATTTCTCTTTATCTACTGGTTTTCAGCTGTTGCGATATATTTCCAATGCCCCACTGTTACTCAATTTTCATGAAAGATTCAGGTTAGTTATTCTAAATCAAGTTTGTTCGCGATTACGGGATACAGCCAAAACATAGTGAGGAGGGGCGTTATGTAGCCTGGCAAGTATGTGTGTTATATATGAGACCCGGTATACGAGACTCAAGTTGTATATACTTCATTGAAGTGGGAAATCCCCCCTCAAGAGATTCATATAACTGCTTTAATAATAATATAATAGCACGAGATTTATATAGCGCATTATGTATTGCTCTAAGCGCTTTCGCAAATGGCGCTGATCACTGCAGGCCCACCATAGCCATAAACACATTTAGCATTCATTTTCAAGGGATTTTGCAGCAGATCGGGATCAGGCGCTTTCCCTTTCAAGCAAAATACACGAGATAAACCATCGCAGCCGGGACAGCTTCCCCAAATATCGCATGGGTAAAACGAGACAACTAAGCGGTTAATTTTTGTCCAGGGGAAATTACAAGATAGTTGAATCCCACAGGGCTCGAACGCACGCCTATACGCATGGATGAGAATTACACGGAGAGTGCAAGCGCTTACCTGATTGATGAGCTATTCTTGTACGGCTGTACTTGGTAGACATGCCAGGGTCAAGAATAATGATTCCACAACATGGAGGGGAATGTCCATTGTGTCCACATGGGTAAAAATAAAAAGAATAGGAGAATTCTTTTTGTTATCCCTCAAGGGAAAAGGTATTAATCACATACGTACTTTTTTTGGCAGGTACGACCCCTAATTTCACTGGCCATGTTTCCACCCAATTTCTGCCAGTCTTTCCCTGAAACTTGGCAGACCATGAAGACCTTGACAATCAGCAGATCATATACAATTCCTATGGGGAAGATTTCAAACCTTCCTAAGTTTTGTCCATAATACATACGACATTCACTTGAGGCATTTTCCCAAAGTATTCCCTAATTCACTGGTGACTTTGATGAACTTTCAGGAAAAGTTTGTAAAAGTTGTGCGTGGGCACAGTCTGGAGAAACGGCTTTAAAGGGAAAGCCTAGGGATGTGAGAGATATTGGTTAGATTTCACATGGTCACACGATTTCCCTCAATTGTCTATTATCTGTGCATGTTTTAATGTTAAACTACCTATATGTAATTCACAGCATGTATCCTGAAAACTTGTCAACAAATAAATATCAATATGGTAATGCTTGCAATGCATAGTATAAGTATCTCTCAAAAGAATGTACAATTGCATTTCATATTAAAACATATCAACTATATGCTGTATGCCAAAAAACATGAAAACATATATCCACTTACCAATTTTTCAGCCTGATAAGTTGAAATAAACTACTGTTATGAGTATGGGCCTTAAAGCCCGAGTATACTCCACTATCGCTTCATAGCGCGATGCTGCGATGAAATTTTACCATCACAAATACAGCGCGGAGAAAAGTCATTGATACTCCGAGCGACCAAATGTTCATCTCGAGGAAGAAGTGTTGCTGTCTTATTTTATTGACAACTACGTTGCCAGTTGAAATTTTCATAACGATTTAGAGAATTATCTACACACCATTCCGTATTTTGACGCTATAGTCTGGATTTCCAGAATGAGATCTACAACTAGAATAGACGAGCGATATTATTTACGTTACTAGGTCAAAGTTAATATATTAAAATTTGTTATCCAGGACTGTTGATCAAGTAATATAGGGCGGATGTTGCCAATATGCATTTTGAATTCTTGGCAATAAAGTACATGTTATGGAATATTTTGTAGGTTTACCATTTATTTCGCACATCTTCAAGGATTTTGCGACGTTATTAATGTTAAATGCCCAGTTTGATGATTGACCAGTTAGTAGTCTACCTAAATATGTACATTGAGTTGCAATATGTAGGATGTGGAGCTCAGAATAGAATCGGGTGGGTAAACAAAATAATGTCGCACTAACCGCCAAAACATTTTTTACGATATCCTAACAAATAATCTGTCTCATATGGGATCTACATTTTTCGCACTAACTACCTCCATAGCTTTTAAAATAATGGCCATTTAATGTATATTATTGGATTGAGTATTGTTGTTGATTATTGGGAGGATGACAGGGAGATTTTAAGAGCAGTTTCAGCTTGGTTTTCATGAGGTCATCGCCTTGGACCTTGGATCCTAAACAGCCAATCAGAGAAGAATTTTCGCGGCTGCGATATCGCCGAGAATTGAATAAAATTCAACTCTCCGCGAAAACGCCCCAAAATCATCGCGCGAAAGAATCTTTCGCGGAGGCAATAAAAAATCGAGGTCAAATTTCTTCCAAGCTGCGGATATCGCGGTGCGCGAAGTGGGATACATAGGGCTTCTTAAGGATTCACACCAGAGTAAATAACATGAAGAAAACCGAGGGCAAGTCCAGGGCATCTTGGCAAATGACAGTGTTGTTATGTGGACAGTTATAAGTTGTACGCTAAAAAACTGAGAGAAACAGGATCTGTGGTCGAAATCATTGGCTTGCTATCATAGTAGTAGTATAAAATCTATAAGAATATCAAAAAATCGGTTGGCATGATTACTTGACGTTTTGATCTTGATTGGGACATTACCATATCCTACAGGGAACACCTCTGACTGAAACCGTGACCTGACTCCAGGGTCCACGGTCTTCATGGTCCCAGTACGACTCAAAACCACAAAAGGGGATTAACTTACCCTCCCTAAATAATGACTGATTCCACCCCGGTAGGGAGGAAATGATCTCAAGCAGAATGTTAGCTTAAGATTCTGGCAACATGTTCCAATTGAGGGGAGAAATTTCATCTCGGCCATATTGTACAGGAATGAATAGGACTTGTACTTACCAGTGTGAAACCATTCAAGCTTTAGACAGTCTATCACACTGTGTCTTTGACCCATGCTCTTGGCTACTCCAACGTTTCACCTCACCAGGCACCTTTACTAGGTTTGGGAGGCCCGCGTGGCCGAATGGCGAGAGTAGGTGGCGGTGGTTTTGTTGATCTGGTGATTTGCGGTGGGTGATTCAATTGTTGGATTCATGGTTGATTTTGTGAGGTCAAGTCTCCTTCCCAAAATGGGTGTTTTGAAAATGAGACACAGTTCCTG
This sequence comes from Ophioderma brevispina, assembly GCA_023653785.1. NCBI lineage: Eukaryota > Metazoa > Echinodermata > Ophiuroidea > Amphilepidida > Ophiodermatidae > Ophioderma > Ophioderma brevispina. The sequence continues at coordinate 29,326 of JAMKCH010018355.1, forward strand.
ATGATCATAGGGTCTTACTTTTCTCTCCCTCCATAGGAAATTATACATGTATATCTGACCAAAGTTTTACCTTAGTAAATGGTCATGGTGAATTTGTTGATCTTATGGGCGATATTTTAAAGATGTTCAAAAATGGTTGTCTGACACATTGATGCTACCTCAGGGATGAACCTATGGTTTTTTTTTATTTAAAAAAGTGCAAGTTTTGGTATACTAATCAGTGCTGATCCACCAAAAGACCACAGTTCAATAAGTACATATGTTTATTAGATACTAACTTGAACTGTGGTTCTGGGTATCATAAATCATACCCAAAAGCCCGGGGGTGTATTTTCTCAATTACCGTGGTGATGTAAAGTACTGAACTTTGCCATGGGTATTGGCTCATGGTGGTATGAGCTCCAAAATGCTCAATCCACCAAGGAGCAGTTCAGTGAGATATTGTACTAACATGAACTGTGTGTCCTGGGTATCTAAATAATACACCACAAAACTGACCAGTAGGTGTGTTTTCTAAATACCATGGATAAGGAAGAGGGACTGAATGTAGCATGGGAATTGAGATTTGTTTAGCTCATAGTGGCAGGTAGAGTAATTGATTTTGAACTGTGTCAGTTGGGACTGATCCGCTCAGATTTGTTGCTGCTGGTTGTTTCACTATGATGTTGCTTCCAAAATCGGATTGAGAATGGGAAGGTTGGTGAAGAGCAGGGGGTTCACTCTACTATTCCACATTTTAAAAGTCATTATGAAGGGCAGCCTGGCCTGGTAACAAAGTGCTTAATCAGTGATCTACACTTTTGCCAAGACAAAAAGTGTTGCACAAACCTACCCCTTAGGGACCCTACATAAAAAGGATACAGCAATGATGTACCACTTTTGACCTAGACCTAAGTGGTACACCACTGATGAACCACTGTTGGCCACAACAAAGAAGGTACATCCATGTGTGGCCACAACAAGAGTGGTTACATCAGCCACTTTGGGCCACAACAAAGAGTGGTAAATCAGCCAACTTTGGGGCCCCACAACAAAAGAGTGGTACATCAGGCCACTGTGGGCTACAACAAAGCGTGGACATCGCACTTTGGGTCACAAACAAGTGTGTGTACAACAGCCACTTAGGCCCAAAAAATAGTGATTACATCAGAGCACTTTGGGCCACAAAAAAGAGTGGTACATCAGCCACTATGGGCCACAACAAAGAGTGGTACATCAGCCACTTTGGGGGCCACAGCAAAGAGTGGTACATCAGCCACTATGGGCCACAACAAAGAGTGGTACATCAGCCACTTTGGGTCACACAAAGAGTGGTTAAATCAGCCACCTTGGGGATACACCAAAAGACGTGGGTACATCAGCCACTTTGGGTCACAACAAAGGTGGTACAACAAGCCCCACTTGGGCCACAACAAAGGAAGAGTGGTAAAATCAGCCACTTTGGGCCACAACAAGAGGTGGTCATCAGCCCCACGTTGGGTCCACAACAAAGAGTGGTACATCAGCCACTATGGGCCACAACAAAGAGTGGTACATCAGCCACTTTGTGCCACAACAAAGTGGTACATCAAGCACACTTGGCTACAACAAAGAGTTGTACATCAGCCACTTGGGGCCACAACAAACTGTGGTACAAACAGCCACTGTGGGCCCCCAACAAAGAGTGGTTACATCAGCCACTTTGTGCCACAACAAATAGTTGTACATCAGCCATTGGGCGGCTTACCTACAAACAAAGGTGGTACATCAAGCCACTTTGGGGCCACCACCAAAGTATGGTATAAAAAACAGCCACTGAGGGCCACAAACAAAGAAGTGGTAAATCAGCCCACACAGGGGCCAGCGAAAGCAACACAAATCCACCAATATTCCCATCCTTAAACTACCCCTAAAAAAATCAAAACCACAAAGAAGTAAATGGATATAACGGCCCCACCTCGTGGACCGGTGAATCCCGCGGGTGCGAGACAAATTATACACGATGCGCGTGGCTAGCCTCCTACTCCCAATCACCGACAGGCTCGTGACGGCAGGCGGGGGTGTAGAACAAGTGGAGAAATCAAGGGCCGGTGGCGGAAAATATAAATAAAGGGAGACCAAAATCATATTCTCTCCTCAGGCGTAGCTGGGTATACGGTGTTCGGCTCCGAAGAGAATCCCGGTCCCGGGTTGTGTCTCGCCGACAACTAAAGAGACTAAACGTATGGGGGGCTCTGTGAGCGAAAAAACAATTCATCAGACCTAGGCATCTCCTACCCGGGGGCATTCTCCCTTTACGCGGGGGCACAAAGCACGAGAAATCTAAAAAAATAAAAAAACATAGAACAAAACAACTTGCTAGGAGACGATGAAGATGAGCCCCCGTAGGCCCCTGGGTGACTCATCGGTCGCCACATTCCCTACAATGATAAAGTTTCCCAGAGTGGTGTGTGGGTCGACGTAGGCTCGCTGTAAATGACATCCAGATAATGTTACGCGGGTGCGAAAAACAACTACATCACATCAACAACGAATCATCAAAAACTACACCAAAAACTAACCAAAAATTGCCCCCCCTAACGTGACCCAAAAAAGAGAGTTTTGTTTTTTTCTCTGCCCGGCCGCTGATAAGAATGACCTAAAACGGGTGCCCCCCGCGAAAAATACCTTCAAAAGCAGGTGTTTTTACAAGAAGAAAATTGCCCAACTCATTTGCCCGTCCGGACACCCAACCACAAACAAACAAAGAGTGCAGCGCGGTGGTTTTTGGTTTAACATCAGGCCACTTTGTGCCCACAACAAAATAGTGTGGGAAAGAAGACACTTTGGGCTGCGCTGCGGGCGTACTTACTTACAACAAAGGAGAGTGGTACATCAAGCCACTTTTTGGGGGCCACAAACAAAGGGTGGGGTTCGGTACACATAGCAAAACAAACTATGGTCCCAAACAAAACACAACAAACCGGACGTTGCGAAGAGTGTTGGTACATTCAGCCCCTTTGGGCCCACAAAAAGAGTGGTACATCAGCCACTATGGGCCACAACAAAGAGTGGTACATCAGCCACTATGGGCCACAACAAAGAGTGGTACAACAGCCACTTTGGGCGCACTAACAAAGACGTGGTTACATCAGCCTACTTTGGGCCACAAAACAACAGCAGTTCGGTTTAAAATCAGCCCACTATGGCACTCAACACAACAAAGAGTGTTACTTCAGCCACTTGGGCCACTACACAAAGAGTTTCCAGGTACGTCAGCACACTTAGACCTAGAGCATAAAATCAAAGGAGTGGTACTGCAACAACTTGGAGCCATTCAACAAAGAGTGGCTACTTCAGCCACTCTTCCTGGGCCACAACGCACAAGTGGTACATCAGCACTTTTTGACACAACAAACGAGTGGTGCATCACGTCAGTGATGTACCACCTTTTTTGATACATCATATCCCTTGTACCTCGATTTTGACCAAGACCAAAATGTGGTACCTTAGCTCTTTTTATCGGTGTTTTTGACAATAGAACACTTTTTGAGTAAAAAAAGACATCCGCAGCATACCTAGAAACACTTTTTTTGCAAAACAACTTTACTGATCCTGTACTCTAAACCCAATTATTTGTGCAAAAACCCCAATCGGCTTCTTATCACATCATGACCCTAAGCACAACATTTTGAACCAGACAGTGGACTTAATTTGGACGCTTGTAACAGTCATAATGCCTGTTAATACATCTAATAACATACTTTGACCTCTCCTACAGCAAACTTGTGCTAATTGCCCACAAATTTTGTCATCAGTTTTAAATACAGAGGGTTGGTTGTTTTAAACTTAAGCTCATTGATGTGAATGGCTCTATTAGGATCTTAAACTGCGGCTTGTTATTGATAATAGTCTGACAAGTTTAGACCAAATCTTCCCTCATTTGATAGTAATATTCTCCATCATTGTCAATCTCACACGCACACAAGATGCCATATTAACAAACACATGACATACACACAACACATAAGATGCTAAACACAATAGTGCAATTTTCTATTGAGTATTTCAGCTTTTACTGGTAGATAATCTTCATATCATTTTTGCCCTGCTAAAAATCAAACCTGTTCTGTTGTCAATCTATAAAGTGCACCTTTGTCCTCATTGCAGGGAGTGACCCAGTCAATTGCGGATTTTCCAAATGCATTCTTAATCTCGTATCCCCCTCTCTTTTCCCCTCTCTTTCCCCAATGCAAGGGATTTTCTTCTTCTTTCTTTGCATAACGAGCGGAAGCAGATACAAATGTTGGTAAAAGGCCCTAGTTTTTCATCATTAGTTAGAGCCAGCTCGCTGTTGATGGTTGGGGTTTGAGAGAAGTCTATTGTCACACCGGTGGTCCGGACCGATAAGGTATCACAGGTAGGGCACACTCATGCGAATGTGATCAGCGTCTGTGATGCGAGAACAACATTGGCAAGGCTGGCGATGCCGGTCGACCCAGCCCCACACACGGCCTTGCATATTGATATTTTTTTTGAACTGTTAGCGACAGACCTCCGTGGTGACCACCTACGGTTTTTAAGGTGAACCCAACCCATCTTGTGTGGGAGAAACGAATGATTGCCAGTAGTATCGCGTTCCCCCCCGGTAGTCCCTCCCCCCCAGGTGGTAGTTATGTCTTAGGTGTAATATCCAGTTGATTTGGTCTTGGATGTATCTGCCAAGCAGTATTTTCCATGTCTTGTAAAGAGATGTGAATGGGGAGCTGTGTTGAGTTTAGGCAGCTTTACCGTGCCTCGACAGAAGCCGTCTCAGCCCTGAGAGCCATACCGTATCTGGTCTGCCACCTGGTTGAGCTTCTTTGACAGTGTTATGCAGCACCCGGCTTTGCTGGTTGTCCCTCCAGCAGAGCCCTCGATTCACCTAGGCTTGTGCTGTGGTGTTTCTCCGAAAGCCCGAAGTGCCTGAAAGCACTGGTAGATAGACCTAGAAACTTCTAGATGGAGTAGGACGGAGTTCTTGTCTGTAGACACCTAATCCAACTATACACAGTGACGCAAATCCACGCCCCGTACTTGCAATGATCTAGTTTTTAACTAGCTCAGCCATTTTGTGATTTCCATACACAATTATTTTGTTTTTTTTTGATCGACCCTTCCACTAGATCCCCTTAGCTGTCTCTTTGTTGATGGTTCCTGTAACACTTGTGTAATGCTGGCGACACAAGTTGGTATGAGAGGTGTCACCCCTCCCCCTTGGCTCGTGTGTGTGTTGTGTTGGGAACACAGGTGTTTGTCTTTGTCCTTCATCCTATTTTTCTGAGTTGTGATTTCAAAATACATACAAAGAGAAAAAAAAGAAAAGGTTAAATAATTTCATATAATTTCAGTTGGTTTTGATTTAGATGTGTTGCGTTGTGATGGTATGAGTTTGGAATTAGTTGTATTTGCGTGCCCCATAGGCCACTGTGTTGTAATTTTGTCCATTACAAACACACGTGCAATCAACACGATGCAAACATACACATGAACACACCAAAATCCAAGTTTGTTCGCGGAAAACAGGATTATGTTAAATATGAGCCTGTGCACCCTAGAACACAATTCTACCCTCTTTTTTCACTCAATGTGACATTTCAAGTGATCCACCTACCAACACACTTGAGAAGTATAACCTCTTCAACGAGGAAGGATTCTTTTCCTCTACTATGGGACCTATGCTTAATGATACTTTCTAAAAACAACACACTATTACTCGTCACATGCACAAAAGTATTCTTTCTTTCAATATTCCAAAATGCTTTTCTTACTTTGTTTGCTCCGTCCACAAGTCATTCGGTAATTGGTAATGGCTTTGTGGGTGGTGTTCTAGATTGTTCAGGCAAGTGTGCCTTATTCAGGGGTCGCGTGTATCCATTATACGGACCCTGCCCTAACATGGCCCAGCCATTTGAGGCGGGGCCGGATTGGAACAGTCAGGGGTTTACAACCTACTATTCGACCACTGTACTGCGATGTCTTTTGTACAGGTACAGTTGTGGCTCTCTGTACACCGGGGGAACGACGTGGCCAAGTAACGTCCCCCTCACGAAGGACGCGCGATGCTTTCATTGGATTCCATTTGCCCAATTCCATATCTGTGGAAACCATGGCAGGAGATGCGGTAATTCTGTTTATTTTAAATCAGAGCATGGGATACAGATCTAAATCCGAATTGGCTAGTACCGAATAATCTTAATTCCCAGCAAAGTGCCACGACCCCACGGGATTAGATTTAACCCGGGAATTGATTGTTAAATTGGAGCAGAGCAAGCCCTAACCGTAGGCCATGCTCTCCCACAAATACTTTACTTAATCGCACCATCATTGCCATGTTACACACCCGTCACAAAACTCCAACTGGGTTGAAAATACTTCTGGAGATGAAATTAAATCCAATTATTTTACTTCACTCCAAGTTGTGTCCACACAATGCTGAAACTCCTGAAATCATCCCCATGACCATTCTCCTCAGGCTTCTTATATCGGAGTGCAGGACCAGAAGCCAACATACCGGAAGCCTGTTTGACGTTCGCATCCCCTGTGAATTTCAAATAGGAATGCTTGTCAACACAAAGATGACCTTCCCGAGCGACTCCGGTCACATCTGCTCACATCCCCCCAAAGGGTCCACACGGGCACAATACTCAAAAACACTCTGGAGTTTTGTCGGAGTTTGAGCTTCACCACCCAAGTTATTTAGGCGACAAAAACCAGGCTAGGACCCTTCGAAAAACCAAAAAATCTATCATTTAAAACTCCTTGCAGCGTCCACACAGTCAAACAAAATTGACCACTGAACTCCAGAGTTTTGAAAAAGTCTGGAGTTTTCAGCCCGCTCTGTGTGGACACGGACTCTATAAGCTATCATCCTACTGACAACTTTTTCATGCGACGATGGTATAAATCGGAGTAGATAAAGTCCACTACCCTTGCAAGTTACCAAGAATATTGTGCAAGCCAATGATGGCAGGAGAATATTCATCAGTCATGCACGAGTTGGGTGGTTGGTCTCATTCAGCAGTGCAAAGGTCACTCTGGTTTTCCAATTATTTAGAATTCAAGCGACCATTGGTATATGACTACTAGGAACATCATTTACAATTCCTAAGCAGCTAGAAATACAAAACTTTGATTGGGAGGATTCAGCACACCCATCCACAGTGGATACCACTTATCAGTTAAGTGACATGGCCGATGATATGAAAATGTTTTGAGAGTACCACTATGTGTACATGCCCAGATAGCACACACTTGAGTTACATACAATATGCTCATTCAACCAAGGCGCACAGTTCAGCTGTGTCCCCCTTGTACCTGGATAAATGCATCTTGACATGAACTGATTGTCACGTGTGAGGTAATAATTCATAGTCATCGTGAAATGAATGAATATTGTGGCGCATGCATTGGTCATGATGCAAGTGAAGTACATGCATGGATTCTGTGGCATGCTATGACGTCGTATGATACGGTATGCATGCCCATTGGCAGCATGATTTGTGCATGTTTCGTACATGTGACGGGCCTAGCTCTTTTGGCGGGGAGCCTGGCGCAGACTAGTCCCGTATGTACGAGTGATAAAACAGTAAAATACACATTAAGTTGCTTCTCCACACTTTGTCTGTAACTGCTCTGAACTGGTGTGACCGATCAAATACACATTTACTCAAACCGTGAAGAATCTATGATTGCCTTCAACAATTCACACTTCGTTCAACTGTTTGATGATCGGTCTCACTTATATGTCCGCCAGTTGTTTCGAAAAATAATCACACGATTTGCGACGTTTCTGATTGGCTACTTAGTTTGCACTTCCCGAAAAAAAAAGAGTGAGCATTTCTCACTCTTTTAGAGCTTTCTAAAACTAGGGATCCTAAATAAAACCCGGTCGATTAAGAGTTCAGAGTTGGGCTTCACTCCGAAGAAGAAGAGAGTGGCATTGAGCCACTCGTAATGAAGTGAGCCTCTGTTAACCGCGATGGTGAATCGATTCGTGAGGTTTCGGGTTGCATTCTCGCTCTTTTAGAGCTAAAGCCACTCGATTAGAAGTTAATTTTTAAATTAACTCGAAATTCAGAGTGATTTTTCACTTTCTCATTTTTATTGTAGGTTAGTAGTGAGAAGCATTGTTTTAAAACATGTTTACTGTAAGTTCAATTTGTTAATTTCTCGGTTGTGCAATGGGACGGGGTCAAAATATTTACGACATTATTTGTTGATAAAATACTGGGGGGACTCACCTATTAAATGGATATTATGGTCTGTGGTATAGGCTGGCATTTCCAAACCAGTCCGGTATTACAAAATTAAAGTTGAGTACTTGGAGTATGGTTGATATGCTGAAATATGATACTGAGGTGGGTTATAATCATCTCTCTCCTTGGAGGGCCCGTTCCTTATGCTCTCAGTTTAGTTACATTAATATTAAGAGTACTAACATCCTCGCTAATTAAGCGATGTTGGTTGTCTTTTAAAAGACTATCTTGTTTAACAGTGAGCATGATCTGGTGTGTTTCTGAGACAAACATTCTTTAAATTTTTTCTTTTGCTGGAGAGAATTTCTGGCAAAGAAAAAAGTACACACAAACTAGAGAAGGCGAATTTCTCTTAACCAGTTTACTCCTTTTATAGATTTGATTCAGACACATATTACTTGAAAATTACAGACAAAAATGCCTCTAAATGACATTAACAAACACTTTCTGAGCTGAATTTGCAAAAGCCAGCTTTACATCTATTATCTATTACCTCTCATAATGATGGCATAACCAAAAGGTGGATATTTTCTAAGTGTAGAACACACTTTAGAAATTAAAACCTACTAAACCTGAGGACCACGCCCGTTCTCTTTTCCTCTGCTATATGGTATTTTTCAATGATACTTTTAACAAGACTTTATAAAGCTCACAACACACACACAAGTCCTACTTCACTACCACAAAGTATCTGTACGTTTCTATATCCCAAATATGCTGTTTAAAGCATATTCTTACATTACTAATATCACCATCATGTTTCAATGAATGCTTATAAGTGTATCAAATAGGGTTAGATTTATTTCAAGGCCAGTTGACAAGCAATTGTTATAAACTCCAATGTCAAACATATACCCACTCAAAAGTGAGAAGGAAATTAGTCGGAAAATTACACAGGAAATCAGGGGTTTTGCCACTTGAAAGGTAACACGCATCGCATGCAAGTCCGTTAGTAGCCCGGTACGTTTTGTCTAAAAAACCTAGAATATTTCACGGCTCTCACATCTGATGTGGTCCGACCCAAAAACTACTTTGATAAATCCAGCTGACATGCTCACTAAGGCATGACTAATCGGTGAAACCACCTACATGCGTGTTGGGGTTTCTCACAACTTACAAAATATGGATATATTTAACATTCGGTGGGCCCCTGTTTCCACGAGTCTTTTCCAGTCCAGGGGTATTTTCAGTTTGTTGTGGGAGATGAGTTAACACGTAAATTTTTTTTTTTGCATCTTTCAAATGTCATTTTTCACCCTGGCAATGCATTTAGGATCTTTTGGAAAATCATTTTTGACAGGAAAAACTATAGGGTTTGGGAACCAGTCGTATTTCACTGCAAGGGGGTGGCGTGGCGGAATCTCAACTTTGTTGTCAAAAAATGCGTGTTCCCCTCACTTTCCATTTAAAAATTTTTCACATTCCCGAATTCATGAGATTTTAGTTCTATTTTAAGGTCATGTTCCCCTCTTCAATCCCTCCCTGATTCTTAACAATATTCACATTCTCTACCCCTTCTCGCTTACCTTTTTCATATTTCCCCCTAAAACCTCATTCATACCTCTCGGGCTTTAATAGCAATATTAGCACATTTTGACGAGAACGCCCCAAATTTTCAAAACTTTGATATTCGGACAACCTGGTACGTGGTAATTGTCAGGCAGGAAACTATACCTGCGAACCGAGGCATGCTAAAAACTGCGTATTTATCATCAAAATAAAGAGCAGATTTTGTAATTAGAATGGGCATCCCTGATTGGACTTAACGCAGAGCTGGAAAGAGTTCCCTCCGTTTATGTCCGTTCCATGCAGAAATTAGTGCCACCGCGAGAAAATAACTTCGAATTTGGATGCTCTGAAACTATTAAAACTAAACTATTGGATGAGCATAGACAAGTACATGGCGCTAATTTTCCCGGCTCTGTCAAATCCTGGAGAGTTGTCTTCCAGCAGCCCTCCGTTGTATTATTATCGGGGATCCGATTATAATTATTCTAGTACAATAATTCCTCGTTTGTGAACATAGAATTTTCGAGGGCTTACCCATTCAGAGGTATAGTGTACTAGACAGTTGTTACAAATGCCTAATAGCTTTTGTTTGTAAAAATCCTCCAATTTTGAAAAAATTGGGGCGGGCGCTCTTCTCTTCAAAAAAAAGTCTAATATTGCTTAAATAATTGACCCCCTCCCTTCAGAACCAATTCCTTGTTCATGAAACGAAGGTCTTGAGAAATTTGAACTTCGATAGGGCTAAAAATGTCCACATTCTCTGGAAAATGATGGATGGGATTAAGAATGAAAAAATGTGCTAACTAAGAGTTAACGTGGAAAAGGACTCTACTAGAACTGATCATGATATGGCTGAACTTCAACTGGGGCCTTAATTGAAAGGTGCCTTAACTGGGGGGGTCTTAAGAAACTGCAAATGGAGCCCCTTCCGGTGTTTAAAAGAATGGTCCCCTGGAAATGAATTGGATTGGAATTTGTCAACAAAAAGGAGCACAAAAAAAATATTCTCCCTTTTTTACCAATTGAAGAAAAGTTAATATTTAAAAACAGATCAAACCCATTGTTATTTAGAAAAGAGGTTTTTGAATCAAAATGTAGCTTTATTTAGTTGTCAAAAAACTGATGTGAAGAAATTCAGAATAAAATATGCCAAAATTCAAATCTACACTAATTTCCCCATGATTGATTAACCACACACAGTGCAATGTATTTGTGAATTGGCAATCAACTCAGAGATTGATTAGTGGGGTACAGTGTTTACCCGCTGGTGGCCATAGGGTCCCGGTTCAAACCCTAGGGGCCACTTGTTGCTCGATCATTTTGCCACCTATTTTAATTAATTAATAAGGATTATGGATTATACAAACCATCATTCCTCCTGACAGTCTTGATTTTTTATATATCCTGGAAATGGTTTAGCAGTCGAGAAAGCAACACGGTAGGCAGGTCCAATACTAAATATAAACATTGTAAAAATCTGTCTTCCAGTTTGTGGCTGACAATGCTTATGGGGAAGTAAGCATGGCAGCAAAGGATTTAGCTTTCTTAATAAGTTCATTTGGAGTTTGGCAAACCAAAAACAAAGATAGTCTGTGATTCAGAAGGCAAAAAATCAACTACTTGTTCTTTAAAGGCATGCTCAATCATTTTAAAAGGGAGCCCTCAATTTTTCAAAATCCTACGTTTTTTTGCACCTAAGGATCGCTTTTTATTGGCTTCAATTTGGCAAATCCCAGGCAATCCCACTGATCTTAAAGGTGTTTGTTCTGATTTATGTCTAATTTATGTTCTCTACTTGATATGAGAGCCTGGCATTTGCACATACACCCCATCACGTACCGTGGGAAACAAACTTGTGGTTTTTATGGTAGAAGCAAAAATGCATATTACAAAGCCCTCTTCAATACTGTGTTAAAGGCCAACTCAGAGATTTTTGAAATATAATTTTTCTGGGTATTAATTGGAAATGGCCAGCTAGAACTAAAGATAGTCACCTAAATGCTGAATTCCAAAGTTTGAGATGAATCAGATTTTTCGTTTTCATGCAGTAAACATTTATGTATATACTTTGATTACGTATACCACCAAATTATTCGGTTGTTATCATTCCGCGCATAAAAGTAAACCAAATGTACCCGAGCGTATGCACAGAATCGCGCATGCCACGCATAGTATACACACTGCATCTCTTGCATTGTCTTTTGCCAACATTATTTCATATCAGTTCGCACTGCTATGACGCCTGCCTATTTGGTGGTAATCAAAGTATAGTATACAATGCCATAGGATACTGTGTAAAACAAAAATTCTGGATCCAGAAATTTATAACAAAGATGTGATTTTCTATATGAAGGACTTCGATTTGAATTTAGCTATATTTCGCACAGTGATAAGTATATGGACAAGCATTAGGTACATGCAAAAAACACGATTTGTTTGAAAATGAGGGTGCCCTCCTCAGGCAATCTCTGAGTCAGCCTTTAATATTGATGGTTAACCATTAAAATGGCATTTTTTTGTATATATATCTTGGGAATGAATGGATTTGAGGGCTCAAATTTCAGGATGACAATGAGAAAAATATGGCCTTCCATCTGATATCAAAACTGATACTACTTCCAGGTAAATCGGGGTTGGCTGTGAAGCATGTACAGATATGGCTTTCTGTACATGGGACTAATGGCTTAAAGACACTCTAAGTTCTTGCCAAATCAAAAAAATTCTCCAAAAATCAGATTTTAGCTATCCCAATATACCCTGCAAGTGATAAGACTGAAAGCAACCTAATAAAGAAGAAATCAGATATTTTAGTCATTACTTTCTATACGGACACTTGCAACAACACGTAATTGAATTCATATCTTTTAATACTGCTGTTTTCTTCATTTTTTGTCAATTTTTATTTGGAAAAAATAACTGATGTGAATTTTACATGCAGACTTATCCTTCACTTTTAGACTACTGAAAATTTTGAATATTTTGACTCTTTTGGATAGATCACTGATAGTGCCCTTAATGTTTCCTCCAAAGAATGAGCTGTTTCAATATCAAGGCTTCCCAAATATTTTTTGTTTTCAGTATTTTCCGACCAAAGTATTGCACTGGCTCTGTTGTAACTGCATGACATCACTGCTTTGATTTTGCCATGTTGATAGACTCAACCAATCAAATACCATAGTCATCTGGTACAAATTCCAATGCAGCGCTGCATCTGTGTTTATAACATTTGCTAATTGCAGGCAAATGAGACAAATTCTAATGCATCACTGCATTTGGTTTTATAATATACCAGTGCTAATTGCTTGTTTTGAAGTGATGATTTGGGTGCTTTATGCTTACGTTTGAAAGAGCTATAAAGAGAATGTGAAATCATGTACAATTCTTCAGTGTGATCACAAGCCACCAATCATATGTATTTAAAGGTCATACCTACACTGCAGTCAGCATTAGTAAGATAAAAAGGTTAGACAGATATTAGACATTATTTTATTCACACCTCATCTTCCATGATTCTACAATAATGACAATACAATAACATAATCAAATTTTAGTGTTTAAACAAAAGAATAATGATGTACAGTGTATATGCAGTACACAATAATGAATACAATAAACATCCAAGAGTTGTATTACAGTTAAGATTTGGTCATTTAAACACATAACGATTATAGAAAGTCATAATAACATAATAATAATGAGTATGGGGGAAGACGTGTGTGGGAGAGGCCATTAAGATAAAAATAGATTGACCCCACCCAGTAGATAGTGGAACTTATTGTGGGCCATCAAAGGCAGGACAAAACAAAACAAGACAACAAGACAGGAGAGGACCGGGGGCTACAGAAATGATTGTCATTAATGTGTATAATATCAGGGTATAAAACATAACGGTTGAGATGGTGAAGTTAATGAGTGCTATATTGGTAAGGTGACAACACCTCATTCTCTTAATCTGTCCCAGTTTTATTTGTCTTCCTGGATATCAGGGGAAAACAGTTCACAGCATTGACAATGTATAACACTGAATGATTAACCCAAGCTATAAAAGGGTAAAAATAATATGAGGTATGATATCAACACTGACTCCAATGATGTCTGAATTGTTTGTTTTATTGTATTTTCCGACCAAGGTATTGTACTGGCTCTAAATGCATGATGTCGCTGCTTGATTTTGACAGACTCAACCAATCAAATACCACGGTCATCTGGTACAGATTTCAAATATGGACACAGGCAAATGAGACAAATTCTAATGTATTGCTGCTGTGTTTATACCAGTTGTTAATTTCTTGTTTTTAAGTGATGATTTGGGTGCTTTGTGCTTTAGTTTGCGTTTTAACAATTTTAAGCAAGGTTGACCCAATTTGACAACTGATAAGCAGGGGCATGTTAGATCTTCCACACTTTTAAAAATAAAATTAAAAGTTTACAAAAATGGTGAAAATCTTGCTAATCAGCTAAAGTTCATGCATTGCATGTTATATGTAGCTCCTTAGAGATCTCTGTAAACTACATTTCCAGTTTGACGTGATTTTTGTTGTTAAATTTACACAAGATTTAGCTTGTGGAATACAAAATCCATATCAGTTGTCAAAACTGTGTACTCTTATATAATATTGAATGGCTTGAGGTTGGAAAATGAAAATATCGCCCAAACCTAGATCAAATATCAGGCAAATCAAAGACTCGCCAAATATTTTCTTGGCAAGGGCGATATTTTCTGTTAAAAAAAGGAATCCAATGTTATTGTGTAAGAAGAAATTGACGACTTGATTTTTTGCATGTTGGGCAGTACCAGTGGCGTCACCAGTGGGGGGAGGGGGGTACGAGCCCCCCTACTCAGAAGCTGAGCCCCCTCCAGGGCCCCCAAATGAACTGATCGTTTGTACAGTATCTATGGAGAAGGACCCAAATTCGCCCCCTCAGAAAATTCCTCGGCACCCCTTGGGCCCCCCCATTTGCAAAGGTCTGGTTACGCCACTGGGCAGTACGCGCTAGTCACAAGGCGATATTGCACCACACAGAAGCTTCCAATGCATACTAATTGATATTTTTTGTTTTATTCTGGTTTTGGCATAATAAATGAGACTTTAAAACAGCTGTGATAGCTTTAATGGCCCCAAACTTACTTTTAAAAAATTGAGATTTTCATATCATCTGAACCGCTGTCCTAAGTATAGTACGTGTGCTTAATCTTATGTGCAGATATGATCTATTCCCGAAAAGAAATGTGTAATTTTGTATTTCTGTCCGTAAATGGACAGAAATTACAACACAGTAGTCTATGGAGTACTGTGCAGTGGCGTATCGGGCCTGCCCGCTCTGAGGGGGCAAATTTCCCAGTCTTGGGAAATTTTCCCTCTGAGGGGGGTCAAAAGGCCAATTTTTCCCGGTCAGAGGGCTAAAAAACGGCTGATTTAGCATGATTTTTGCAAATTTTTTCCAGGCCAAAGTCATCAGGAAGGGCAACCTGCCCCCCCCACCACCCCCGCCTGTTACGCCATTGGTACTGTGATACAAAGATCTACTCATAGGATCAAAATGCACCATCAGAATCAACTGAAATTTGGGAAATAAGCTTTTCGTGAGAATATCTAGTGAACCAATGATGGTGATAGGATCATGAAATGCGCATTTAATCAACTCAATCTACACTCCTACCATCTTTAATATGAGCTGTTGTCTAATGGCCACATCATCTTGTGGTGATGAGTAAATCATAATTAATGCTACGAAACATCATTCGTCAAATTTATTTATAGAGACCCTGCATGTTCAGTATGTTGTCTATTCTAACTTTGATTACTAAACTCCCTTTAAGACTTCCAAAAATGCGCATGTGCTAAAAGAATGTTTTAAATAGCTTACCAAATGTAGGTCACATGTTGTAACATCTTGTTCTTTGACAGAAATGAGCACATTTTGATATAGGCAAGGCATGCATGACATAGGTGAATAGATAGGTCCAGGGGTCCAGACCCCACATTTTTCATCACAATTTTTGTATACCTATTTAAGGCTGTTTAATAAGACCCCCAATTTCAGCATCGTTGTCACCTAAAGAGCCCTATTTTCTTTTGAAAATTCTGAAAATTTTCACCCAAAGACCTTTATTTTATAGAAAATTTTGCAAAAAATTCACCCACAGACTGCATATTTTGAGAAATTTAGCAATTTTCCACTCGAAAAACCCCTATTTTGGAGCAAATTAGCAGTCTCTCACCCAAAGACCCCATTTTTTACATGTCCTGTCACCGAAATTATGCCCCTGGGTTTGGAAGCGCCAGCCTTACACCCATATCTATTACATATGTGAGTGCCACCCCAGGAAGCTAGCACTCACACACGGAGGACACTATACTGTCATTTCGTATTGTGCATGTGCATTTTTTTTGGGGGGGGAGGAGGTCGAAATTAATCGCTCTACAACTGCAGGGGGCAGACTTAATCAATTGGCCTGTGTGTTTTCATGGTTCATTTTCCCATTTACCCAATCCCAGATTCATTTGACAATACCAGTTAACCATTGTAAATATAAGAGTAGATTTATGATCAGCTGACCTTATATTTTAACTCCAGAATGAGTAACAGATAGAAGACCCCCAGCTGGGGTGTCCCTAGTATTTTGTTACTGCTATACACCAAAAGAAAAAAATTAGCAACAATCTAGATTACGAAGCAGAGTTCTCAAAAGGGGACTTTAAGAACTTAAGAACCGAAGTATGCGTTCAACTGGGGTCTCCCCAGGAAATGCTGCGAGAGATGCAAATGGGGTCATAATGAGCCAAACCTATACCCGTACCACTGCCTATGTCAGTGCCCTTCCCCCAGGGAATAAAACACTATGCCATGAAAATAGTTATTCAAGCTCTCTCCAACCATAACTGCAAAAATCAATATCATGCATCATCCAACTCAAATTTCCCTCGATTTCTTATCACACTGTCTACATGTGTAACACTCATTAATCTTGAATTTGAGAGTAGCTTATCCACGTACAGACGTTCTAATGCACCCCAACCCACACACAGCGCCTAATTCTACATTAGGTCAAAATTTGTATTGGTCAACAAATTAAGGGAGAACCCATATCGCCACCAATTGAAATTGTAATTATTGACATGTGTACGTTTTCTTCTTGGATGATTCATTCGGCGAATTTGGCGTGCCTCCCCTTACATTTCCTGGACATTCTACTTGCATTAAATTGAAAGATAAACTCAAGGTCAAATCCCATACAAGTCAGAAATTTGATATGTGAACTACTATTTTATTACAGCTTGTCTTAAATGACGGAAGAAATGCTCGACTTAATGAAGCAGAAATTTTAAGGCACGGAGATCCATCATTAGTCACATTCAATGGGAGTGCAACTTCTCGAGAAGTAGGCTCTGCAAGTACGATTGTCGGAAGAAGAAAACCCAGCTATGAGTTCCATGGCAAAAGAATCAAATAGTCCAGAAACAAGTTATTGTGTAATTCTATGAGGAGGGAACTTAATGTAACGAATGAATGACATCTTATTCAACTTCGCAATTTATTTGGGGTTACGGAAAACTAAAGCTAACAGAAGTGGAAGTTGTTGGTTAAAAAACTTGAACAGTTGTCCCATTGTGTCTGCCACATGGAATGAGAACAGGAAAATGAATGTATGAAAGGAAAAAAAAGAGGATTGTCCCCAAACCTGGACACATGAAGATGAATTCAACATAATGTCTGCATTCAAAAGCAAATGTTTACCTTAAAAGGTCCAACTTTGATAGCACACAATGTATGCAATAATTATACCATATATGAAAACTTATAATCCAATATAGGTACTGTAATGTAAATACTATGGTTAAAACTGTTATAGTCAAATATACAAAAAGACGTTGGAAAGTAAACAAACCCACCAAGTTTTACAAAAAGAGTACGAGGCACAAAATAGAATTAAAAAGAAAAAAATGGGCATAGAATTGTGAAAATGCATTTTGTACCTTTTGGTGATAATCACTGATATGTTACATTTGAAAAGAAAAGAATGAGTTACTGTTTGCATTTGTTTTAGAACGTCTTTTTTACCCACGAGTACACCATAGCAAATTCTAATCACAAACGGTTTAGAACGTGTTATTAAACATGTCAAATCTCCTAAATGCTTGGTTTCAAATGTCTACAAACAACCCAATGTCAAATGGCCTAATTTTTTTTAATAATTTAATCATGTTTAGATATAATGTGTAAGATATTAATAATATTTTATTAGTTTTTGTGTTTTTTTAAATACTAATTTATAATGCTTGTTAGTGTTTTTAATTTCTATTCACTGTTTTTTTGCAGGGGACCGTTCCAATTAGGGAACCCCCTGTTAAGTGTTCTCCGCATAAAGCTTATAAATTTTAGAAAGATGCCACTCAGCAGCACTCAAAAACCTTTAATTGGTGGATAACACCTGGACAAGTACGTAAAAGAACACTTAAAAGCCCAACCCGGGCTGAAATAACTAAATCTACATTTGGCAAGTCAAAACCTGGTATCATGATGGTTTTCCCTAAAAGTGGCATCTCTCTCTCTGCAAAAATATGGACATAGGAATTTTACTACCATAATGGCCTATTGACAGGAAAATTTGAAGTCATTTTATATGAAATACCTTAAAATATTACGCAACCTGTTACGTAACCCTAACTGATTAAGCCAGAGGACATCGTTTTGTAAGAAACATATTTATCATATCGTCTTCCACTTACCTCAAATAAAGAACGTCCTACACTACACATGCTCACTACAGTGCGAGGAATGGGTGAAGACATGAACGGTGCCATCCATGACTATGTTTTTTAGGATGGTAATTAAATGAAAATCTCAATAAAAAATCATTACTCTTCATTCATTCCTTTGAATTTGACTTTAATATCTGACATTTGATATCTAACTAAAAAGAATAAGAGCACTAACTGAGACTCGACGGGACTCGTCTGAACCGACTGAACACCCAAAACGAAAATCAATCATTTCCGAGGTTTAGAGCCAGGGGGCCATCAAAGGAAGCTTAAAATATTAGGGTGAATTGTAATCCCTTGAAATCCACTACTAGCACAAAGTCTACTCTACTGTTGTTTTGCATCAGAGAAGATAGGTTTTCCCTGTGACGGTTACTTGTTGTTCTGAGGAATATTTTTTTATCAGAATTGGTGAAAATCAACCGTATCATTTTAATAAGGTCTCATTTTCCGTCCAAAGTAGCACTTTTTAGATAAAGGTTTTTTAAGCTTAAATACTTCAGACATTTTTAATGGTTATGAACATTAATTTCAATATTTAAATTCGAACTTACAACTTTGATGTTTCCTGATAATAACTGAATCCTGAACATTACATAATAAGAAAGATTTGCCATTGGCATGCTTCACTCCTTTGCAAACAATTTTAGATGGGATTATACTTCCATTCCGTTTCAAATGGTCATGGTGACCGTTAGCCTACCTACCCAAAATAAGATAATGACACCAGAACTATATACCACTAATATTAATATGCCGAAGTGGCGGGCCCACCTCCGGGCTCGAACTTACAACAACAACAATCCAAATTAAAATCAATATGTCATCGCTTCGAACCTGCGCGCCACGAGGGAAGCTTGTAGCTGAACGCGCAATTGTTGTATTACTAGTAAGTGAGGCTTCAGTAGTGATGTTGAACAAAAAGAATTTCGTAAAACAACATTTCTTTGTATGAAGGTCAATTATTTTTCAATTGTTTAGGCAATAAAGGCACATCATGAGATAAATAGAAATCAAATGTGTAAATTTTGAATAGTTCAGTTTCGTGATAAAGGCTGTGTCTGGAACCATTTTTCGAAGTTTTCACATTCCACTAATTATCGTTATAAATGAACCGTTAAACAATGAAAGCCTTTCTAACTCGTCGTTTCTGTTTTTCTTAAATCATATTTTTCTCATGAAGTACCAAATATACTTCCTGAGGGTTGAAGTACATGCTGAGCTATTTTATTACGAGTGATTTTACATCGTCAAACCACAGCGTCAAACAAAGAATTTGTTTCTGTTAATAACTCACTGTGTTGTGTCGCTGTATCATGATGTGTTTAATGCTTTTTTGTGCTTCTTTTTTCTTTTTTTTTTTGGTTTTTATTTTTAACCAAACAAAAAAACAAAACTCCAAAACAATAATAAAATATTTGGAAATGTTTTGAACTATAGATGAATTATACTTCCATTCCATAACTTCAATGGCCAAGGTGACCGTAAGTAAAGAAAAATTAGTCTTACTCTCGTGTAATTTTAATGGGCTGAAAGTCGTGGGCTACCACAGACTCGAACCTTAACAACAAGAGACCTATCCAAAAGTAAAATCAATAAAGTCCAACGCTTAGACCGCCCGGCCACGAAGGAAGCTTATTGCATAAACGCAATTGTGATTATGGTAGTACTGATGGTCAGTGGGATGTGAACAAAAGAATCCCGTTTAACGTCCTTTCTTTGATAGAGTGAATTATCTTCATATTATCACTAAAAGCCACATCATGAGGATAACTAGCAAGTAGGTTATTAAGTTGGTTAATCCATTCGTAATAAGCGCGTAGGTCTATGAGACCAAATGTAAGAGTATCGCACTTGCCACTAATAATCATTATAAGTGACCATTCGAAAGTACTTCTAATTCACCGTTTCCGTTTTCTTATTTCAGATGTTGCACATGAAATGTCTCCAATATACTTTTGTGGGTTAAAGACATGCTCTGGTTGTGTATTGCGAGCGATTAAGTGATTATGCATGTATTGCCGACATAGTGGATTCTCGTCAACCGCGCGGCAAACAAAAGGGAAGTTTGTTTCTGTTATATACTACGGTGCTGTGTCGTTTGTATCGTGGTGTTTGAATGTTTTTTTTGAGTTTTTGGGTTTTTTGAGTTGTTTTATTTTTAAAATTGGTGGACACACTACCGTGTGTCTAATAAACATTGTAACATTTGGATGTGTCGTAACCTCCCCCCCCCCTCTTAAGATTTTGCAACTGATGCCTCTTTCAAACAAATGTTGGTTCAAGTTTACAATTGTAAATTCCCACAACCTTCATTACACACCTGAAAGCCTGTGAAAAAAATACAGCAACTTGCGCGATCCCCCTGGCAGTATGGCATTATACACAGGTGGTTAGTTGCAGAGTTGTCAGTTGCAGGGCATCAAAAAATTCAATAAATTGTCTCATGGAATAATATCTAGAAATTAAGCAATTCTGAAAAATGAAAGTCTCCCAAACGGCAAAATGACTGCAGATGAATTTGACATGGTATGTGACTTTGGACCTAAACAAAATATGAGAGGCCCATATTGCACCTTCGACCAAGTTAGGTTGTTAATTGGACTTCAACTTTTCAAAGACGACCAGAAAAACAAAACTACAACCAAACTGAACATGACCTCAGTTGACCTTGACCTTTGTCCTGACCTTTGACACATCCACAATGAAGGAAACCCCTATTGCCCCTTCACCCAAGTCTCTTTTAGATATGGACTTTTTGATAGGTAATGAGCGCAATAAAAAACGAAATTATTTTATCCTAACCAAAATATTGGAATAAGACACATAACACTTATACAGTATTCTAATACACTATTGAGTGAACATGCAGCTCCCTCGCAATATCCCTCTGCACTTTCAAGCCAGGTGGCATATAAAATGTATAATCGTGTAGAATGAAATGAAAATGTAGCATATTGGCATTTAATGATAGTGTAAAGATTTTTAATGTAATGCCCGTATGGTCTTCAATAGATTAATAGCGTTCATAATTGTTAGAAGGTGGCAGCACAAAATCGTGAGTATTTGTCCACACACTTTAGCCTCAGAGTGCATCCCTGTTCAGATTTAGGAAGGGGTAAACTAGTACATGGAACGTACCAAGACTGCTTATGGGACCGTAACTCATTCAGCCCCCCCCCCCAACACACACATATACTTTAAATTCCCAATCAGGACAACAAAGGAAACACCAGTCAACAGCAGAAAAAGACTCATGAAGGGGGTGGTTGTAAGGTTTTTGCCCTCTTTCTATTGATTTCCTTTTCCCAAGGCTAACCCCAAATGAAGTGACCATCTCATTTGTGTTCCTTGACATTTTCACTTTACCATTGCTTACGATGGAAGATAGGTACAAGGCATGGCATACACCACTGCCACACGGCAATGTTTTCTAATTATATAGGTACGACACTTCTAGGGACGGAAAGGGTTATGAATCAGCATGCATGACATGTGAATAAAGTGATCTTATCCGCAAAACCATTTTTCTTTTTTTTTTTTTCTTGGTGAAATAATTCAAAATATAACACTAAAATAATAAAATGGTAGCGCCAATGGTTTGATAATCAGATAAAAACTTGAAAACTTTACATCAAAGTGAGGTAAAATAAGCACGTACATAACACTGTGTGATTAGTCATAGCGATATCTAGCAATTAGTCAGCGGTGACCCGATCGACAAACTCCCTACTTTATTCCAAAAAATTGATATGTTGGTATTGAAGGAAAGGGTCTAAGTCTTTACTCCACTGAAATTTAAGGCCCAAGAAAATGTTTCTTTTGATGTTACGAACAAAGGATGTTTCCAAAGGTGGCAACCCCCTATAACACACACACTCAAGGATGTAAGTGGGCATATCATTATGGCAAGAACGACAAAAAAAATTGATCCGGCCCTCGCCCCAGCAGTCAAACGCTTGCGCACAACGCTCAACTTTTATGCGGGAATCATCCTAACAAAAGGCTACAGAAGAAATTAAAGGGGTACGTATATCACTACCAAAAAAATGGGGTATGCTGGAATACATCACCGAGTCCATAAATGTAAAGAAAATTGTACACTCCAGACTTTTTATTTTATTATGGCCAAATTTCTGGAATTCCAGAAAGTTCCAGAAGTGTACATCCCATACATTGTTGTTTCTGCTATCCAAACTGGTGGACGAATTTACACTAAAAAATTTGCAGTGTTTTTGGTGACCATGCTTTTGGAGAGGGACAAAATAGGTTGAAAAATCGGACCACAATCATAAGTTACCTTTTCCAGCGTTAGAATTGACAGAAAAGGAAGAAAAAAACGGCCGTGTCCAAGAGATGATTCTCCATTCAATTTACGGTTGTAGTAAGTGTATGTTCGGACAGGAATGACTAAAATCTCTGATTCTGTCCTTATTAGGGTGCTTCGGGTCTTATTCATTTGCAGGTATGTTAGGAGAACTGTACTGTTCATACATGCAAAAATCTGATTTTTGATGATTTTGTCGCTTGCTGATTTAGCCCAAATCACTGGATGTGTCTTAATAGTAATGCTTTCCAGATAATGTAATACACTTTTGCGGATGGATTCGCTATGAAATTTGTATTCTATTTTAACAAAGGCAATTTAGGCACAAAGGAAAGGTGTGTCTTAGAAAATATGCAAACAATTTAGTGCAAAAGGTGATGTGAAATACAAAATTTGGGCTAAAATTGCTTTTTTTGTCACTCTGTTGTGTTAACTTTTACAGAAACTACACGAAAATGTTATAAATTTATAAGCTGTACTGCTGAAATAAACTTTTTTCCTCACAAAATCTTGAACTTCCAAGAAAATAAGAATTAAGAAGTCAGTGTGTAATCAGTACTACGCCACATTAGCTCACATTGGTGCAAACACAATGTAATCTTAATTCAGCTAAGAAATCAGAAGTATATTAGATGTTTTAATTCATGAACTGGTTGCTTAATTTTAATACTGTCGTTAATTTCTAAATGCTAATAGGAAATAGTCATGTTATAATAAAACCATAGGTGGAGTTGTAGCACAAGTGTGGATTAATATTACACGTTATTTTAAATCTGGAGATGACAAAGCTAAAATGTAAAGAAAGGCAAAAGCTTCGACATTGCCCTGCCGCACCAATATACTGTATAAGTCTCAAGTCATATGAGTATAGAGGTTAGAATTGTCCAGAAGGCAACAAAAGATCTATTAAACTTTCTTCCCATCCAATTGAGATAGATATGTGTGTGTTCATACAGCCTTTTCATGCGCGTGTAATTAGCAAGGAATTTGATCCAGCGCTCACAATTTAAACGGTGCGGCACCCACTCATGTACCTCTGTCACTCACAGAGTAGGAAAATGAAGTACCATACAGTATAGACAGGTTAACATCCTAGTCCTTCTTTTGTTGCAGGCGAATCCATTCCTGCGGAATCGTAGTGCCCTGTATTAAAAATCGAACAGATAAGTAATTGCAGTGTGTAACAGTCATGCCGACCTATTTCAAGATACCTGGCCCGAACCAGGTTTAAACATGCTGTTAACTGAGTTTATCCTTTATTTGTATGCATGCTACTGAGGCAGGGTGTTCCATAACCCGAGTACCTGACCAGGTTCATCTGGACCACCTTAAAAGGGGATGAACCCGATTTTTAAGTCTATAAAGTTTTAATCTTGATTAGAATGGGACCGTACCCAAAAAACCCCATCTGTAAGTTTCGTGCCAATATTTTAAACGTTTTTAATTGAGAGCTAAAAAATTAGTGTGAATCTATACCTAATGCGGAGCCTGGGTCAAGGTTAATATCAAGTGTCAAGTGTAAATACAAGTGTTAAGTAATGTCAGTCTAGGACGCCACCAGCGTCAGGAATCAGAAGAGGATCTGTCACACAGATCAGCTTCCACCCACTGATGACGGGTGATTGGTTAATCACCGAAATATTCGGACATCCAAAATGTGAGTGTTGTGATCAAGACAAAAGAGTTTTAAATTAATGCTTTCATGATTAATACCAAACACGTATAGAACATTAATTCGCCAAGTTAATATGGATTAATAATGGTTCGATTCATAACATCCAAACAAAACATCCTTAGCCCTAAGATATTTTTCGGGTAATGATGAAAAAAATAGAGGCTTATTGGGATACCAAATTTTGACCACTTCCAGTCAAATCTTTTACCCTATTGCTAAAGATATTCTCATGGTAAATGAGAAAAAATAGTAGCTTTCTTGGATACCAAATTTTTTTTGAACCCTTCCATTCAAATCTGGGGTCCCCAGGGATGAAGCTATTAGCGATCGGACCATGGACCCTAATTCCCTGTCCCCTGACCACATGAACAATTCAACCTTAACAAACTAAAAGCTTAAAGTTGTTGAATTTCATAGTCGTCAGGAAGGTGGTCAGATAAACTTGGTCAGGTTATGGAAACAATGCTATGTTAGATGACATTGCTGCCACACATTCATTATACCCTGGCATTTATTGGCAGATTTTTTTTTTAAAGCATGCGCTCATCAACTCACATCCCACCGCTTTGTTTTCTACTAGAAACAGTCCATGTATAAATAGTGATCTGACAGGTATAGCACTATAACCCCGCTAACAAGATGCCTCATATTCCACGGACAACGGTTCACATCTGCGTATGCTTACTATCTGCTGACTTTGTTGTAGCTCTTTGGATTTATAACACTAAAGAGAAGAAGGACAGAAGGAGAGATGATCTTGTCTGCACCACCCTGGTTGAAGAGTGTTGAAGAAAATATGAACAAGTTTCCAGATGGGTAGGAACCTGCCAACCTAACAGCAACAGAAACTACAGTAAACTTCTGGCGAATCCGGCGTAACCCGAGTACTAGTCTTATTCAAAGACTTAACCGTAGAAGGCCCGTAGCCATCCATCTAATGATAAGGGGTTCGATTTGTTAGTGACAAACAATGGTTTGCGGAGCGCGCATGGCCGCCGCGCAAGCGTCGCAGGGGGAGATCTGAAACCTCTGGGAAATTTTGTAAAATGAAAAAAAAGCCAATGACGCAATTTGGTGCACCATTTTCAAATTAATCCTAACTAGTTTTACTATTTTCGTTTGCAAATCTACCATGAACAAAAGAGTGGACCCAAATCCCTTGCCAACGTATCACAACCACGCCGGGTCGCTGCCTGGCAAGCATTCTCGTACCAATATAGGCCCTCAGTTGATGACGTAGTCTGACTTAGTTCAATTTTCCCTGATGTCCGCTTGCGGTATTGTGGGGAATTGAACCATCGTTAGGTTATAGAATGATTATTCATTCATCAAATAATTATAATAGAACATGCGTCCCAATTTGGTTTAACACAAAAACATGTACCCAATCGATATTGTGATATTTGGGTTACATTCCACAAAAATGCTCAAAAGTGACCAGCGAGAAACAAAAAATACTTCAAAATCTGATTGAGACGAGGAGATACTCCATTTTAATATCTTCTACAGACACATATATGATATCAATTGCATATCAGGTTCTTCTTAACTGTAGAATTATGACATGAAGAGTCTAGTTAACACCACAAAGTGCGGTGTCGTCATAGTGGAGGAGGAATTTTTAAAAATACATCGGTCCTCGGACCTCTTGTGTCGCTTGCCATATCGGTTTGTGAATGCTAGGCCTCACATGACCTTTGACCTTGATATTGACCTTTGACCTGATATGTGACCTTTTGACCCTCATAAACAAATTGAGGGTTTGCAGTGTAAACACCATAAACCAAGTTTGGTCCAATGAACTTCACCTTTTCAGATGAGGTCGATTTTAACCATTTTTCATCCTATTTTTAACCACATTGAGGGAACCTCACATACCATTTGACCTTGGTATTGGACCTTTGGACCTCATCAACAATGGTGGATGCCAGCTGCACCTGTGACAGAATTTTGGTTTACATCCATCAATGTTATGTGGATATTACAGGCAAATTTTAACGCTTTTTCACCACAGACACACAACAATCAACAACACGACAACAGTGGACAAGTGATCCCTATGTGTCTTCCTGCCTCAATGCAGGCGACACAACATGGGGGTAACATAAGGACGGGATGAAAAGTTTTTCTAAATTCGCGGATGTTGCCCGTAGCACAGATTTGAAATAGGTATACTGATAAAATATGTGGGGGGCGTCATGTTTTCTTTGTTTTTCGTTCTTGTTTTGGTGTATTGACGTCTTTTCTTTGAAATTTTAGGCTACGGGCCTGGGTAGGAGGGCGCTCTTACACATATGGAACGGTACACACCACAGACTTGACTAAAGGTCTAGGGCCTGGTACAAAAATGAAACAATATAATTTTTAGAGGGGGGGGGAGGGGTGGGAGGGGGTTTTTTTTTGGTTAGGTCAAACACCAACAAGATGACAATAAATACAGTTGTGACACTCTACTGATAATTACCATACTAAAAATTTACCCCACTCAACAGGATATTTTTCACCACTAGTCAGGAAGGGACCCGATTGACAACGCATTGCAAATATGAGGTAATTTGATGCTGCAAAACAGATGTCTGACATGAACAATTATCGTGACAGGGTCCAAGCTATTAAAAACAGAAAGTTAATTTATCCTGCTGTTAGTCTGGGGAGGTTCAAAAAAAAAAAACTATTGAATTAAAGGAAGGCCTTTTTTATAAATTTTTAAAATCATATGATACCCCAAGACCAGACCAATTCACTTATCACACCACTATGACAGAAGTCCCACCTGGTAACAATCTTCGGTTAGTAAGTGATTCCACTACGGAGCTTCGGCGCCCCTCCGCAGAAATCGATAGGGGAGTATCTGCGCTTGTGCGCAGAAAAATCCGTCGGTGGAGTGTCTGCGCCCGGAGGCAGGAGGAAACACGACGTCACTATCTAGTGAGGGAAAATCCTGCGCTCGAGCTCAGAAAATCCATAGACGGAGTATCTGCGCTTGAGCGCACAGAAAACACGTCCGTCACTATAAAGTGAGGGGAAAAAAAAACTCCTCGGCTCGAGCGCAGAAGAAAATCCATTAGGCGGCTAGTATCTGCGCTCGAGCGCGGAAACACCTCCGTCAATATAGTGACCGGGAACAATCCTGCGTCGAGCGCAGAAAATCCATAGGCGGAGTGTTTGCGCTCGGCTCGAGCGCAGGAAAACCAACTCCGTCAATATATAAGTGATGGAAAAATCCTGCGCCCGAGCGCAGAAAATCCGTCGGCGGATTGTTTGCGCTTGAGCGCAGAAAATCCGTCGGCGGATTGTTTCGCTCTAGAGCGCAGGACACACCTCCGTCACTATAAAGTGAGGGAAAAATATCTGCGCTAGAGGTCAGAAAACCCACAGGTGGAGTATCTGCGCTCAAGCATGTAAAACTCTATCGTATAAATAACAATATAGAGTACTGCGAGATTACTCAGCTGGGGATGTTCTGCGCTGCTACGCTGGTGGATGTCTGCGCTGGCTATGTGGTGGATGTTTTGCGCTCGCTCGATGGTGGATGTTTTGCGCTCGCCTCGCTGGTGGTGTTTTGCGCTTTGCTCCGATGGTGGATTTTTCGGCTCGCTCGCTGTGGATCAAATGCGGCTCGCTCCGCTGGTGTGGATGTTCTGCGCTCGCTCGGTTGGTGGATGTTGGCGCTCGCTCCGCTGGTGGATGTTCTGCGCTCGCTCCGCTGGTGGATCTTTTGCGTTGCTCCGCTGGTGGATCTTCTTGCGCTCGCTCTGCTGGGGATTTTTGCGCTCGCTCGCTGGGGATCAACTGCGCTCGTTACGCTGGCGGGGCTTCTGCGCTCAGACTCTACTGGCAGGGGGCATCTGCTTGGTAAAAATATCAAAATAATTGAATTCAATTATGTTTTGCAATGCAAATAGTTTGCGTTAAATAAATAATTTTATTTTCAATGTAATAAACGAGGGCTGTTGGCTTTTGAAACAAAATCATAAACACCGCCCCGCTGGCGGATGGTCTGCGCTCGCTCCGCCTGGCAGGATGTTCTGCGCTAGCTCCGGGGTGGATGTTCTCGCGCTCGCTCGCTGTGTGGATCTTTTGCTCTTGCTACGTTGTGGATATTCGGGGCTAACTCCGATGGTGGATATTCTGCGCTTGTTTGGCTGGTGGATACTGCGCTAGTTGGCTTAGCGGAGCATATGCTTGGTCAAACTTAAAAATACTTAATTCAATTATGTTTTACCATGCAAATAGTCTGTTTTAAATAAAAAACAATTTTATGTTCTTTAAAAATAATGAGGATGTGGAAGTTTTTGAACAACTCATACCCACCGCTCCGATGGAGGATGTTTTAAAATCAAGATTTTTTTGGGTAATGAACAGCACGGTGTGAGGTATGGGGTAAGTTTGTGTGGGCCTATAGCCTATCCCAGGAATGCCTATGAGTGTGTCGTTTGTGAAATATAATACTGTTTTGCATTTGTTTTATTAAACATTATAATATATCATCAAAACAAGACCATTTTCTTTTTGGTACAATGTGTCCCGAAAGGACTGTTTGGGTGTTCTTAGAA